>PYAF01003464.1:212614-240574 GCA_007407185.1 Glycine tomentella
GTTTGTAGCTTCTCCCATGCTTCCTTCGCTGTAGTTGCCTCCGAGATCTTCTCAAAAACATCTTCATCCAATCCTTGATAAATGAGATAGAGAGCTTTCTTGTCTTTCTTTCTTGAATCCTTCAAGCTATCCCTTTGAGCTTGGGATAGGGTAGCCCCTTCTTGTGGCTCATCATAACCTTTCTCTACCATCTCCCACATATCTTGTGATCCAAGGAGGGCCTTCATCTTGATGCTCCAATTATCATAGTTGCTCTTGGTGAGCATAGGGACTTAGAAAGGAACCATGTTGCTACTTGCCATCTCTCTAAGAAGAAAGGATCTTAAGGCTCTGATACCACTATGTTGGAAGGAGGATATTTTAGAAGGGAAAGGTTTAGAGAAATTTGGAGGAAGAGAACTCTTTAATACTACTCAATTCTTACTCACTTTTTTTTTACTTGATACAAATGGTAGAAACCTCACCTATTTATACTAGTAGCACCTCCTTAACCAATGGCTAGGATTGTGCCAACACAACTTTAATCTAATGGCTAGAAATCATTCTCTAGAATTCTCTAGCCTAGATATTTCTAAAGTAAATTTCTAGATGCTAGATATTTTCATGGTAGTTTCTAGGTGCAAGATATTTTTTTAGGGAAATATCTAGAGTAGATAGCTTCTAGAATTTGGACTTTCTTCCTAGACTTTCTAGATTTTGGGCCACTTAATAATTCCTAAAGAAATTGGATCAAATACAATTAAATCCAAAATTAAGTTTATTTATTCAACACCTTAGACTTTGGCCGGTGCATAAATTAAGATCCCCTTAGTCTGAAAATAACTAAACGGGTTACGAAGGATTCAGCATAGTGTCCCTTAAAATTAGAATAATCCATAAATCGTTTCACATGTAAAGATCAAGTTGTCTCGTGAATTTCAAGTTTACAAGGCTATGTTCAAAAAATTTTGGGCCGCCAATCCAGCAAAAGGGTGTCAATTCACATGGAAAGCATTTCTAGACCGAATTTCAACTAAAAAATGAACCTTTTTCTTATCACTTAGAGAATGAATTTGTAGATCATATTTTGTTCTCTTGTAATTTTGCATATGAAATTTGATTGAGTTGTTATTCCTGACTGGGTTTCTCAATGGTCCTACCAAAAAATCATTTCATGTTACATTCTGGTATGGAAAGGGGAAGAAGAAAAGAAAAATAAGGTTTAGAACATTTATTTGGTTCGGGGATCAGGGAAATTTGGCTAAGTAGGAATTAAATATTTTGTTTTTTTTTTATGAACGAGTCACAAATTCAATTACGTGTCTTATGATAGGTAATGGAATGTTATTGCTACCCGTTCTGAATAGTGTTAAATATGGGACAAGAAACTACACTAGTTTTAATCTCTGACAAAGGAAAAAAATACAAAGTTGGATGCACAAGGCCTCCGGTCGGTTGATTGAGAAAGACAACGTAGAGCGGTAGAGGAATATAATTAAGTTTGCATAGAGTACTGATTTTCTGTTGTATAATCCTGTTCGTGTCATTTGAAAGCTAATATAACTATATCTTCAACTCTTATGATCGAGGAGAATCTTTGAAGTCAAATAATATCATTTTTTAGCGTTTGTGTGGCTGGCGGCCGGTTTTCCATTATCAGTGGTGAATTAGAGAACTGATGCAGAATGTCCTTTTTGCTGCAAACACAGAGTCTTCAATGCATCGATCTACTGTACGTTCAGCTGCGACTTCTGCTATATATATATATATATATATATATATATATATATATATATATATATATATATATATATATATTCACGCTATCATTCTCTATTTCTCTTTCTAAGAATGGCAAAAGGAACCTTAAATCGACTGTGTAGAGGCTAAGTCTGTCTACAATATGGTCTATGGGTATTGGCTAGGGGGGATGTGCTTCTTCAGTGTCATGTACGTGAAGTCCAATAAGTAGATTATATAGTTACGACTTACGATTGAAGCTTTAGATGTGTTTAAGAAACTCTCTCATTACCTCGCTTGTAAAGTCCCACATTAGATAAACTATTATCTCCTTTTCACTCACTTTCTAAATAAAAAGAAGCCTATCAAACACGATAACCATCCAAAAAGATAGATCTAATAAACAAATGGCCTTAATGCAAAACTTTGGGCCTCTTCTTAGTATAAAATTTCTCATAAAGCTTATTTGGTTTTTTTATTTTGTCAGATTTTTCATTTTGATTTATAACTTTTTTTTATAGAAAATTTGTGATTTTGGTTGAATTCCTAATTTTGTCTGCATTTTTATACATTTATTTAATTAGTGTATATGAATATATTGAATATTTTATTAAAATTATGATTTTTTTTTAAAATAGACTCTAGAGACTAGATGTCTATTTTTTTAACAAAAAAATGGATTGAGCAAAGAATATCAAAATTGTATGTATGTAAATCATTATTTTTCTCGTTTTTTTATTAGAATTATTATTATCTATGTGTTAATTATTTTATATTTAATTATTATATTATTACCACATTTTAATAATAACAACAAAATGACTTAATTTAAGTGCGACGTATTATTAATTATTATTAGTTTATTACCACATTTTTTTTACCGTAAAATGCTTATCAAAAGATTGATACAATCATGATGTCAAAGGAATGTGAATACTTCTCTCTTAACTATCTAAAAGTATAATCCTTCTATATTAATGACCACATGATCATTAATTATTTTTCTTTGCATTTTGACGTTTCAAATATAATATAATATTCTTTATTTTATATATTATTTCTCACAAAAAAGAAATTTCACTTGACACATATATATTCCCCCGATCCCATCACACCATGGACACACGAGAAAAGAGAAAATTATATTTATTTTGATAAAAATGATATAATTACACATGAGATATTGTATAACACTTATTAAAAATGTTATTAAATATCATAAGTAAGGTAGCATGTGCATAATTTTCTTTATTTTTAAATCTTTGAAACAAATTAGTCATTCACTGACATTTTGTATTCGTAAAAGAGTGCTATCTAAACCACAATAATTAACCTGCAGAATTAGTATTTGTAAAATTACTTAATTATATAAATAGTGGAGTTCTCATTCAAGTTGAAGCGCGCCAAAAACAGGACAATTTAACTCACGTGGACACTGGAAATGAGAGCGCCACGTTCCACGTACGTCCCAAAGTTACGACAGACATGGTACCACTAGAGAAGCTTCGTACAGATTACATTCTGTTGTTCCTTTCAAATTTGGTGCAATAAAACCAAAACAGACAAAAGAAGAGGAAAATACAACAAGACATGTGGACGCGCTGTGTTGGAGATAGATAGCCAAAATGATCTTCATGTAACTTGAAACTAGTTTGGGTTTGGCATTTGGGACTTGTAATCAAATATACAAAAGGGTTACGGGGCCACCACCACCGGCCATCACAATATATACCATGCATGGACATGGTCCTCAACTGCATTTATTGTGCATGCACCTCATCCGTTATCTTATCATTCATTTTTAATATACATAGAAAACCAGCGAAACCTACAGAGAAGATCTGCCATTTTTGGGGATTACTTCTGCCTTGACTCTCCCATTCTTCAACCTGAGATGGTCCATCATACATGCTTTTGTTTCCTATAAATATGTATTATAAATTTAAAGTAAGTTCTTCTGAAAAAGCTGAGTCTCTAAAGTGTTTTCTGTCTAATATTAATAGGATATTCATTTTCTGTCTAGAATATCGCATGCAGATCAATCTTATCCACTTAATTTGTTAAATTTGATAATGACCAAATAAATATCATTAACGATATCCGCACCGTAATAGGTCTTCTTATTTAATGTATAAATACATTAAATGATGAATCCATTCGCACTTTTTTTTTCCTGAGAAAATTAAAAAAAAATAATATAATTCATAATATAGTTACAATCACTATTACAAAAAAGGTCTTTAACAACGATTTTTTAAGTTATTTAATATTGATTATTGAACCGCCTTTGAAGTCAACGTCGTGAATTATGTCTTTCTACATCGATTCTCGATAAAACCGTCTTAGAATCAACGCTCAATGCTAAAATTTTACTTTCTCTAAACTTGTAATATATCCCCTAAAACCCTCAGCCCTGATGAGTTCATATTATTGGTCTCATTAATAATATTAGGTCTTTAATATAGTAAGAGAGGTAGATTTCAACCTTTATTTGCATGGCGTTTTTTTCTGGTATATAATTGTTTTTCTGAAAAGGTTATCCCATTGTAAGATTAGAAGAGCATGTCAAATCTAAAACTTCTGTTTTGACGCAGTTTAATTTTATAGAATGAGTCAGTATAGTTTTGTTAATTTGGATGTTAAGAATAGAAGTCTAAAGCTTCTATCAAATTTTTCATCATCTTAGTTTAGCTAATTTCATTTAAGAAATGCAATAATTTAAGGGGGGAAATGAAATGTTCCTTTCCAATGTGAAACTTTCACGAACATAAAGAAAGAAAAAAGAAAAAAGAGAGTTTTAACAGGTGCTAACCATTAGCACGAACAGCTCGATCATATTGGCAAATCCTCCAATAGTGCTTTCTCATTCAATTTTTTTTTTCATATAATAATAATTAAAGTAGTGTGATAAAGGTTTATGTTATATATGGTGAAATGGATGTGGTCCATATACATGCATGTATATATATTGCGGTTTAGTAAAATTATATAGAATGATTTGGATTGATCACTGATGGACACTGCATGCGTCCAATGATCCAATTTGCAGTTAATTAATGGAAGGCTCACATGAGAAGTAAAGGCGGAAGAACTGATATGCCTTTACGGTACAATCAGCTGCTTTATGTTCATCGTAAATAAAAATAATAATGCAACCCCCGTCCTCCTCTTAATTAGCCCTAACGCCTACTTTTTATAGGGTGGGGGACCCTTCATCCAAAGCAATTCTAGATCCAGGACTACTAGGTGATCTTACCGATATATCCATTAGGCTAATTATATAATTAAACAAAGTTTTTACATTATTATATTTTTTTGGATAGTTATATAGTGTTATATTATTATTAATTTTTTTATAATTTTGTTACAAATAGTATTTGGTCTTTCGACATTTTAATTGATTCAGTTAATAACTCTTTTTAAATAGGTACGAGAATTATATATATATATATATATATATATATATATATATATCTTCCTTAAGAGAGCTTTTATGTAAGAAAAAACAAGTTATAGATATTTAAGAGGGGAGGAAAAATGGCATGTGAGGACAACGACTCTCTCATCCAATTAGAGGCCTTCTAATCTTAAAAATTAAGAAAAGCATCAAATGAATCATGGGTTTCCAGTCGGTAAGTGAACGTTTTAGAAAGGAAGAATGTCACCTAGATACCTACTCTAGCTCATTAAAATATGGTATATATGTAATCCCTCAGATATAATTATGTGAATAACTACAAAATAATTAACTTTATCTCTTCATGCATTCATATCCAACACTTTTTTTCCCAAAGAAAAACAATAAATATAACTGCGCGCGGCACACAAATGTTTTTTTTCTTTTTTACGTTTACAAAATTAATTTATTTTATTTTAAACAAAAGGAAAGTCAGACAACAAATTTATATGTTTAGTATTCTGGAGCGCCATGGATATGGTTCTTCCCATAAATGCTTACCTAAGTATTGATCATTCACGATTTTATTGTAAATACCGCAAGACTTATATATATATATATGTGTGTATGTATATATATCTAATAGACAACTAAAACGTATTATATTACAAAAAAGAAAAAAAAGCAAAACTTTTATCTAGTATAATCTACAGTATATATAAAGGCAAGGATAAAAACTATTTGCATATATACTCCTACTTTTTTGAAACAATATATATACTACTACTTAATCACTCATTAACGTATTTATTTGACTTAATACAATTTTTATTTTGAAATGAAAGTGTCAAATGTTATGGATCGATGGGGGTAAAGATTCACCATATATTATAAGATATCAAGACACACCCCCGGGGGGTCTTCGAGCAGATAACGATGTATATAATGGGAGGTGACAAATATCTAAGAAGATGAAAGAATTAATAGTGAATAGATATTCGGTGAAAAATTGATAGCTAGTTCAACTTTCATTTCTTACCAAGTGTTTCATAGAGATTAGAGAACATGAAAATATTAAACTGGAGTCTGGAGAATTGAAAATTGATTTCTATCCGGCCACATGAAAAAAGATAGGGCGAAATACTACCATATATACTCGATCTTTTCACTCAAAGTATTAATTTATAATTAAAATAAAAGGGTATAAACAAGGAACGAGATTTTGATTTTATTTTACATATATTCACGATAATATGTCTTATCCGAAAATTCATGATGACATATTAATTTTTATACCCCATTTTATCAACCAATTCGGGTTAAAAAAATATAACCAAATATTTGAATTTAATTGAATGGTTAACATAGGATAAAAAGGATATTCGGAAAAGAAAAGAAAAAAAGAGGATGAAAAGGATGAATTAGAATAAATTTACAGTGACAAGTTAGAGGCGTGAACATTGAACCTAAGTAACCTATTCAGTCAAAAGTCAAAAACAAACTGTAGAAATAGACAGAAATAATATTGCTTAAAAAATCGACAGAAATAATATAAAAGGCATCGGAAACTTCAATACCGAAAATTTTCAGCATAAATTGCACAAAATATCCGTTTTCGTTACTTTTTTATTTGTTTCTCGGGCATGTTTTCTGACAATTTCGCTGTTTGTCCAGCCATTCGTTTTTTTTTAATGGAATTTGAGAAAATATATAAAAGTAATAAAATAGTCTTGCTCCTGCTTTGGTTTGAAATGGTTTTTCATACAAATTAAATTTAAGTGGGTTAAATTAATGGATTTAATTTTAATACTAATTATGAAATTAAAATATGAAATAAGGTAGTATTCCTGCATAATTAACTATTACTGTAACTATTACGCGCGGTTGCGAGAGGGGCAATTACTGTTATATATATATATATATATATATATATATATATATATATCTTTGCAAAACTAATGAAATCATTAGTTTCCATATATTATTTTTTTAGAAGAATTTCCATATATTCCAAAAAAGAGAAAAATAACAAAAAGAAAACAATTTGACCTATCCTTTCTCTCTCTCTCTCTCTCTCTCTCTCTTTATATATATATATATATACTGAATAATGTTTTTAATTCCTGTAAATAAAAAATTCATTTTAGTCTCTCATAAATATATTATTTATTTTTTTATCCCTCCTTTATAGAATGTGCTAGGTTCTTCTTCACAAAACAAAATAGTGATTAGAAGAAACAATTTGTTTTTTAGTGACTGAAGTAAATATTGTCTTATTAAAAACATATTTAAATTGTGATCCATCAATTCAATATTAAACATTAGGCATCAGTCTCTATAATATAGATAATCAAAAGTCAGTTTCAAAAGTTAATAATAGTGATGAAACAATTTAATGAAGTTAACTAAAATAAATATACTCTTGCTAAATAAATATATATGTTCAAATGGAACATTTCACAAAATTAATGAAGTTTTATTTACATGTTTTCTCTCTCAATAATAACAATATATGAAGTTTCAATCTAAAACTCCATGTTATAATTTTTTTTCTTCCTTCAAACACATTCAAATACAAATATTAACCAAACATATTATATTACTAATAAAATTTACGTTGTCATAATTATCATACTGACATATATTGGGGGTAGGGTTTACCAGTCTAGTATTTAGTAGTTTTTAAAAGGCACCAGTACTACCATTATACAGCCTAACTAATTAATTAGTTATATATGTTCCAAGGATTAGGATCCTTGCAGTTTCAAAATGAACTTCATGATGTGCAATTCTAAATCTCACTATGACATTTCGAGCATGACAAGTATTCATAAAAATTGATTACAAGCAAGCAGCTATGTATCTATAAATCAACATATTCGGATAATGAATTCAAACTCCTGGGAGTAACATCATGGTTTTCTTTCTTTCTTTTTATTTAAACTCAAACGAAGTTCTTGGTACTATTTCTCAAATCATATTTACTATTCTTCGATATTATGCATGTTATAGAGGAGTTTTTGTATAATTTTAATTTATATATGATTCGTATGCATTATGGTTAAAGAAAAGGTTCTGGAATGCTTCATTGAAAAATAATACATGCTAATTTCATTAAAATTACTTATTTAACGGATATAATTATATGCATCTTCTGTAGATATATTATAGAGTAGTGATATCTATATATATATATATATATAGATATATATGCGAGGCAATATATCCATTTTGCTCCTGAATTTTAGACTAAACATATATTTGAGTCATATTGATGATTAATGCAAGTAACATATATTCATAACTTAAATGCTAGTGACGGAAACCTCTACCTGAAGCATATATAAGCGCATGTATAGATATTGAAAAATCATACCTGCTTGGCTAAATATTCCTAAATCGCACTGATGAAATGACGAGCAACAGATCTTTAATTTATCATCGGTTAAGAAGGTGTGGTTGGGTGTTGCTTTTATTTTTCGGCTAGCTTCTGCATAAATCACCCACAGCTATCAAACATTAATAGGAAAGTAGATGAACGAAATTAACATAAGGGTACCACAGTACCACAGTATACATCACAAGCATTGCTTCCATTCATGCACGGAATTTCAGTACGAAACAATGACAACCTTTATCATTGTTAACCAGCAATTTTAATATATAAAATTAATTCTATATGCATGCAAAATCCCACTATTTTATAATCAATATTAATGCAAAGTGGAAGCATAATACTTGGGATTAATCCCTCTAATCATATTTATCTCTTTAATATGTCAATGAGTCTAATTATATATATGCTCTAAATCATGTTTGACGAAATTTTTTATAGTTTTATAATTGTGCCATGCCAATCCTGAAAATACTGTTATGATATTATTCATGTTTTCACAAGTTTATAGTTAACTATCCCTTAAAGTTAACAATCAACTTAGTTATATTTCCAAAACCAGTTTTGCTAACCATATCCTAATAATAATGGTTAATGAATTAAAGTTAAAGTTTTTTTAATTGGAAATTAATATGAAGGTAACTATTAGATTTAGGTCTATCAACAATGTCAAACACAATTGGTATATGATTAGTTAGTTTTATGATTTTCAACTAAGAAATATCTTATTTTCAGAAGAAAAAAAAATTTAACTCTTTTAACTATCATTTTAAAGTCAATAGTTAACATAACCATTTGAAAATAGACTACTTAACTGCCTAGGTGAAACTGTATAGAGTCTTCATTGGTTTTATATATAACAGACAACCATGTTACTAGACAGTAGCGTGTAAGTTTTCATGCATGTAGGGATACGGAAGCATATAAATATTGTGGTACCAAAATCATTTCAAAATATATAGAACATACTCAAATAATCAATCTTCAAAGTGTCTCTTTATGACTTAAATTTGATTCAGTTTGTCATTCTTCTTGAATGTCATTTTGTTTTCCTTAATATGATTTTTTAAGATCATACATGACCTAACTAGGATAATCGGCGAGTATGTAAATCAAGCAAAGGGGAACGGAATTAGATATCTTCAGATATGATGATATATTTTTATCTTTATTGTCTGTTGGAGTCTAAACATATTAAATTCGATTATTCTAAAAAAAGTATAATTTTTAATCTCTTTCGTACTTTATTTTCCAGCAGTTTCGATGAGTTCATCATGGAAATTGACACTACCAAAGGATCTGAGATACTCTTACAATTTGGACAGAAAAGCACCACGTTCAAGTGTGTGTAGCAAAAGAAAAGTCCTACTCCTTACAGTCTCCTATATTGCTTTTGCTTTCAATTATCACACTGTGAGAACCTAACATTCCGTTTAATCTCTCCTTTTTATGCTATGAACAGTCCATTTATAATAATTGCGAGATTAATATTCAAACCTAGATAGAGACTTTAGGGGTTCACTAAGAGGGGGTAACCTTGGGCAATACCAATCCATTTTTGGTTTCTATAAGCCCGGGGGTATTTATTATCCAGGGAATACTCCTCCAGGTTATAAAGCCCACTAGGACTACTAAGGTGGGTGGAAAAGCCTGGATGAGTACTCCACTACTTAATCTACTGGCGTGGTGCTTAATTTCCATAAATCTCTTAAACCAAATTTAAAAAAGAAAAACATCTGCATGAATGAATGAAACATATACACATATATACACACCTATATGATGAAATGCATATATATGTACGTGCATCCTATGAATCTCAAAGCATAATGCATCAGATGGCCATTAAAACTAGCCAGACTCAACAGTGTCTAACCAGATTACTGAGTCAAATTAAAATTTCAAACAATACACTGTATATCTCAAGAAATCACGTTCCACACAAGAAAAAAAAAACTAGAATATTTTATTATTATCATCACATTTTCACTATAAATTAAATGATATAAATGACAAACTGATATATGATCAACTCTCCAAATTAAGTTCCTTGTTTCCACGCTTGTCCGAAAGTGTCAACAGACATTGTTCCAATGACTAAGGTGTAGGTAATTAAATTACAAAATTGTATTTAAGTAACCAATGACTTATCAACTTAGACGACATGTACGTGCTGCAGACTAGCCAATTAAACATTTAAATTAAAAAAAAATCAAAATCCAGAGAGTAATATAACCGAAGTCTCTTGGACAAATACATTGTATCTCTACAATTATGATAAGCATCAGATATCAGAAATAAGTCATTGAATCCCGCTGCAAGTAATAATTAATGTGAAAAATTAGTTTCGAAAGAGTTGAGATACTTACTCTTTTAACCCTTGGGAGAAGGGGAAGAAAATCCCCACATATGCACATCTATTTATCCAAAACCACGTTCGTGAGCAGTGCTGATCCAGACGAGAAAGTTCAAAGGGCCGGGAAGGATCATTAAATATAATATCAATACCGTAGTAAATAATAATAACAAAAAAGTAATGGGGAAATAATATATATTAATGGATGGAGCTTCAAGAAGAATAGAAATATTCACCATTTAATTTACAGCTGTACAACTTTCTGCTCCTTATCTGCAAAGCGAAAATGCGAACTAGGCAGCAGCAGAAGCAGCAGTGTTGCGAACGGCATCAACCCAACAAGGCTAACAGAAACATTAGAGGATAGAAGAAAGCAACAAGCTTTTCTGTGTATCATTAAATGCAGTGAACGGAAAGAGAGAGAGTACAGTTAACAGTATATATATATACCAATGCAATATAAAAAGGGGACAGGAACCACATATATTATATATATATATATATATATAATATTTATGATAAATTATAAATATAATATATATGTATTGTATTATACACAATTGAAAGGTCTAACGGAGATAACATTCTGTCTCTTGGCCATGAAACGATTTTTCATTTCCTTCAAGACTCGAATCCCCAGCTAATTAATTAACGCTTCGTGCAGTTCAAAAGGTACCAAGAAGTTCAAATGCTAATTACTTATACGTACTAATTACTGATAAAAAGGAGGAGGAGAAGAAGAAAAAGAAACTTTGGGAGCTGTTTCCTTTGTAGCTAGCCAGCCAGCTGTTGAGAGAAAGAGAATAAGGCAAAATGCTGCAAAAGAGAGGGTAGCTAGCCCAACAAACTTTGAAACTAAATCTTCAATTCTCCATTCATTATTGGTGGCGTTGAATATTTTATTTGATGGATCACTGGCGACGATACTGCAAAGAGGGATCCAAATCAAACAGCAGCGAAGTCCCAGTACTGGCCCCTTTGTGATCCCCAAACCATGCTGCTGACGACGACGAAAGTGGATCTTCATGTGGCACTGGATCTTCATGAAGAGAAGAAGAAGAAGAAGCAGCTGTCGTCACATGCGCTGCCGAACCCGAGGACAATCCTTTGGAATCTTCTGCCGAAGAAGCACATTCCACGTTCACCCCAAATAGCCTTAGTCGTTTTCCACTACTATTAGTACCACCACTCGTGATGCCCCCATGCCCATGGCGATTGTTGTTGTGATGAGCAACGTTAACCGGCACAGAATCAATGATCATGGGGACAATGTTGTTCCCTCTCCCTTGCAAGTTTTGATCACCACCACCCATTGACATGGAGGACCTTAGGTAATAGAGTGAACCAGATCCCGAATTCTGGTCACCGTAGTTGTTGTGGTGAATTGCAGTGGCAGCACCAAGCTGCTGGTACTGGTGTTGCTGAAAAGTGAAGAGGTTGTTGTAATTAAGATGGTGGTGAAAGTGATGATCGTGGTGGTAGCGAGGAGGCATGGTGGGAGGGAGAGAGTACCATCTGATAGAGGGAAGAAACAAAGGATCATGATGATGAGGTGGATGAGCATGAGCATGAGCATGATCGGACCTTCTCCTCCAATCTATGTACAACCTATGTCTATACAAATCCCCAAGGCCACGCTGGAAGGAGACAATGTCACCGGCATCCAGCTTCTTCTCCTTAACAAAGCGGCTCCACCCTTTTGTCATCACATAGCTCTGGCTGCTGTTCCAATAGGAATACCTGAACCGCCACGCCTTCCCATTCCTGTCCTCGAAATTCAGGAGCAGACCCTTCTCGTTGGATGAGGAGTCGAGGGGGAAGTACTTCTCCGCGTGCTGCTTCGGTATCACCAGCCTGTTCAGCTTCCCTACGTCGCTCGGTGTCACCACTTTGTCAAACATGTGCTCTTTCTCCACTACTTCATGAGCATGATGAACCACTCCTCCTCCACCTCCTCCTGCTTGTTGCAAATTCCCTTCCTCTTCCTCTTCCTTGCTGCTCCCTAGTGACAAGTCCATCAAGTCTAGCTTCTTTCCAAAATTGGATGCTGCATCTTGTTGGTGTAACCCTAATTCATGGCCAGTGGGTGAATTGTTAGTGGCATCTAGCTACAGATTCATGATGTGGCCATGTGGGAAATACTTATCACATGAATAATTGAAGAAGAAGAAGAAGATGGTGATGATGAGATAATTAATTAAAGAGGGGCGTAGTGGTATGGTATATATAATTAATTTGTCGTGGATGGAGAAGACATTGAAAGGGATAAGGTAATAGAGCTAGCTTACTGCTGCTTTCTGGTTCTCTTGTGATTGCTGCAGCTTCCTCTTCCTCCCTTCTATCAGAATAATTACCTTTAACTTGTTGCATCAACTCCATGGACTTAATTATGGCTGACCTACCTTGAATTCTGTTATTAATAACATCTGGATCTCAGCAAAAACAATGGGAAAGAAATAAAGAATAAGAAGAAAATTAAATAATAAAATAAAATGAAGAAATGATTAGAATAAAGCGATCGAGGAGAGGAAGAGGGCAGGGAAAGTAAATATAAATAATAAAATCAAATGGGAAAGTATGAGAAAAACCGGGTGTGAATTAATTAGATTACAAGGTCAAATAAATAAATTGAACGTATAGCTCTAGCATGAGGAAGAAATTTTACCAGGCCAGATTGCTGAGGCTAGCTCTAAAGAAAAACAAAAACAGGCTCGCTCTTAGTACAAAAAAATTAAAACAGTTGGTGTGCCTTCTTATTTTACCACAAGCCTCCAACTCCAAACCCTAAAGAAAGACAAGCCATATTGGAATGAATATGGAGGATTCAAAAAGGGGTCATGTTATTGTTACTGTTGACCTACAAACCATAACATGAGGAGTTAGATCGAGGGAGAGAGAGAGAGAGAAAGAAAGACGGGAAGAGAGGAAGAAGTCGTGTGGATTTTAGCTATAAGTATAGTTACCTCACACGAAGGTTCTTTACAACTAGGAAAAGAAGCAAAAATATTTCTTGCAACCCAGTTTTATTCTTGGGAGAGAGAGAGAGAGAGGGGATTACTACACTTACGTGGGGGCCATGAATAATGTGCCTATTGTGGTCATGTGAGCAACTTGTCGTTTTCATCATATTTGGTATAATCTGTACAGTACATATGCTTCCCGGTTGAGACCAAAAGGCCAGTTGTTCCAGAAGCAATGAGCTTAACTTAACAGTGTTAAATTTGCCCTTGCACCCTCATTTTATGGGCAAAGCAGAAAAATATATGGGGCAATGATATTGGTTAATTAATTTTTATAAGGGTAAGGGCTTAAATAAGGCTAGCTAGTTGTAGCAGAGAAATGCCAATATGGGGGAGAGTGTGCACTTATTTTTTTTTTGACTTTTAGTGCCATTGATTGAGTGTGTTGTGGATGGTCCCCGGCCGTAAGGTAAGAAAAAGAAAAGCAAATGGCTAAACTAAGAGAAAATGAAAAACAGACCACCCTGCCCTGCCCTGCAGGCGCTCTCCTGCCACTGCCTTCTCTCTATATAATATAACCTCAGCTGCCCTTACCTTCCCTTCAATTCACTTCTTTTTTGTCCTAAACAATCAATATCTATAAAGTCTCACCCAATTATTTACTATAAACAAATGAAAGGTAATAGGTAAAAATTAACTATCTCTTCCAAGCCAACAACTTCTTCAGCACCCTAGTTCCCTTCATATAAGTCAAAACTAAATGGCCACATTATGACCTTTTTGCCCTAGCTTTTAAGGTTATTCCAGTCTCTTCTCACCATTGTACACGCGCGCGTTTGATATTTTTTATTATGATATGAATTTTGCATTTAATAAATAAATATTTAAATAAAATCATTTAAATTTAAAAGTTATAATCAACATACCCTGCATAAATGAATATTTTATTCATATATTAAAAGTTCAATGATTGACTAATGTAATCATAGTAGCTTTTTTTAAATTTTATATATGCCTTTGAAATATTATTTTTTTAACTATTCTTGGCACCCCACATTCTTTGAGATTAATCAATACCTTCAAACATGAAGAAATATGGGTTAGGCCAACCCCTTGCGGCCTAAAAATTAGGGCTCTCAAAATTGTGACCTAAAAAAATCAAATAAATTAGGCCTAATTAGCTTGATTTGACAGGTTTTTTTATATTTATATAAATTTTAAAAATATGACCAATTTGACCTAATCCAAAAGCTTACCAACTCAATAGACAAAATAAAATACAGTACATAAGAAATTCAAGTTAGATCGGGATAGATCACATAATCTATTTTGACACCTCTACATAAAATAAGTATTAAGTGTTAATATTTATATAAAAGATAGCATCTCCAAAGATTTTATATAAATGTAAAAAAAATACCTCGGTCATAGAAATTCTTATGAAAATTGATTAAATTTAAAAAACTAAATAAATTTAAAAAATTGTATTATTTTAATTCTTTTCGATTAGGTTAGGGAAGGGAAAAAGGATTGAAGAGGGGAAAGGAAGAGAAAAAAGATATTTTGCTATATATAGCGGGATGGAACTTGTGCTTTTTTTAGGGCCGGATAACTTGTGCTTCAAAGCTTATATCCGTGGCTAATTAATTAATTAAAGTGGAGTATATGATACAAGCCAGATATTTAATGTAGAATTTTAACACATTCACCTAGAAACAGACACATACTTATGTCAGATCGATATTACACGGCCAAATTTTTTCTCTTTGATTGAGTAGATCGCGTTTAAAATTATTAATTCAGAAAACGAAAAAAAAAAGTATATCTTCATCACATTTGAGCATGGTCATCTTATTGGAAGATATATTTACACACGTACACATCGAATTATGTTCTGTAGCTATCGATCAGGACTGTGAATAGCTTAATTTCAATTATTGTTTAAAATTCCAAATGAAATTTTTTCTGTTAATTGATAAACCCTCTTTGTGCACATCAATTTATGTGTATATTAGTGTATTTAATCATGCAAAATATGCTTTCCAGGCTAAATGTAGAGTCTATGCTCATGTAAAATGGTGGTCATTGATAGAAATAGGTTGAAACAACAATAAGAGGTAGTATATTGGCGTACTTAATAAGAGTAATTTCAATTCCTTTTTCTATCACGATCAACTGAGTAGTTAGTTACTAGTGGAGTAATTTCGAACGTCGTCAGGAGGATAGAAGTTAGTCAAAGACATCATTGAGACAATTAATAGCCAGTTGCCTTCTTACATATGTAGAAACACGACCAGGTGGAAAAACATGTAACATATAACCAAGAAAAAAAAAAGAGTCATAAATACATGATTTGTGTGTATCTTTGTGAGAGACAAGAGAGAGTAAGCTACGGATATCCATTTGGGACTTGTTTGTTTACGCTTTGAAATGATTATTTATGTATAATATGCACTGATCGAGAAAGTAACTGGAAACTCTGGGAATATATAATTAACTAATTATTTAGCGCACTTCAATTTCTTTGTTTTCATTGTGCAGATCAGAGAACAGCTAGTGAAACATCCGACAACCAAAAACCCGGTTTGGATGTTTCTCCTTTTCATCCTTATGCTTCTCGAAAACAGAAAAATAAGTATTATCCATGATCCTTTGATGGTTGCTTACATATAGTTAGCCACCGTACAACTAATGGATATATTACATGATATCTATCTAGCTCTACACATGATGATAGTTGGCTATATATGTTTATGACCAGCCATGCCAGGCCATGCCATGCCAGTAGTATCAAGTGGTCCAGTACTGTGCCTGTATTATATTTCTTTGGTTGGATGGAGCCTCCAATCACCATAAATTACATATTTGCATCTATGATATAGACAAGCGAAAAGATTAACATTGTCATACTCAAGTTTTAGAGATAGAATAGAACCAGATAAAAGAGGACCAAACAAATTGCCTTTGCCTTGGCAAGAGGAATGGTGTCTAGTCACATTCCAACTACAATTCTATGCACTGGCAGGTGGGGCAGCTCACATATATAAGTGTGTGAATCCCTTTATTGTCTCTTTTGGAACTCTCATGCTAATACTTTCAAATTAATGAAATACACTGTCATTTCTAAAGCTTCTGCTAGCTACACATAAATTAATAAAAATAAGTACTAATAACATCGTCAAATCGCATGAAAACTTGTCAATTAATCAATTAAAATTCCTATTATATAAAAAAAAAACAATGAAAATATTCCTCCTTTTCTTTTTTCAATTTTATCCCTCTCATTTTATTTTTTTTCAAAAGAGCTCCACTAACGAATGTCTTAAGGTCATCTCTAACAAAAAAGCAATTGTGAAGCAAATACCACACCTAATGCCACATAAGAACGACGGTTTCTACACATAACAACTCTTCCTTTTCTGGTTTCACCAATTTTTAATTTATGTCGTGTGAGATGAATAGGAGATAAATAATAAAATATGAAAGCATGAAGTAGTTTATAAGATTCATTGAAGAGACTTTTATAGATTGAAATAGAAGGTTGATATACTTAAAATAGAGAAAATGATGTGACATTAAAAAAAGTGTTGGAAATTATACAATATAACTTTTAGTAACTCGTGAGAGTTGTTTAAAAACGATGGATGAATTAATATAAACATGTATCTTTCATCTTCTTTCTTTTTTTTACTTTATTTCTATTTTTTATCATTCTCTTCTCTTTTCATTTCATTTTATTTACCACCTTTGCCATTTTTCTTTTTATTTCTCAATTTTTTCTTCCACCCCGTACATCCCACTTTAGAGTTTACATTTATCATTGTTCTTTGATTAAGTACGTTGCCTCAAATGTATTGATTAAGAAAATAAAAATAAAAAACTTTATTAGTAATTACAATATAATTTTAATTAACTTTCTTAATTAATGTAAAATTAATTATTTTAACTTAGGGAGTAAAATGTATTAATAATATTCAAAAATACACTTTTATGAAAAAGATAAGAAAAAAATTATCTGATTTCCTTAAAACATCAAATTAGTTGGCATTCTTCTTCTCGAAATAACATTGGAATCCCGTCTTTAATTTCCACAAATGGGATATTTGTTTTGAGAACAGAAATAGAATTAATGCAATAGAGAGAGCCAGCAACGTGAAAGACAGGTCTCATTTCTTTCTTTCCTCCTTTCATAGATTAATGCGGAACAGTAGGCGTGCAATGGAAAGCGGTTGAAACCCTAATTCACTAGTCTGAACCCATTCAATTCGAAAGAGAAAGTAACGATCGAAGGAAATATATTATAGTTCATACCAAAAATAATGAGCTAAAAGTGACTTAATCTGTTCAGTGCTTGATGTCATTAGTAATAGGTCACAATGCTTCTTTTGTATGTTAATTAATTATAGCAACCTTGAATAATTTTTCCTTTCCTTTTTGTTCCCGTCTGTTAGTTTCTGGTATTAGACTGCAAACAGATAATAAAAACACATACCGAGAATTTCCGAGGAAATGTCACAGCCCACATGTGGATCGATGACAGAAAAGAATTGCGTTGCGTTGCATTTGCATGCCTAGCTAGCTGCATGCACCCTTAGCTTAGCTTAGCTAGATTCCGGTTAAGAGATAGATAGAGCAATTAGAATTTAGGAGCAAGGTGATGCCGCCGCCCTCACGCTTCTCTTTTTAGTTACGAACACAATTAATTTTGAAGCCTTAATTTGCATCTGAATGAAGCCCCACAACCACAACACAACACATCAGCATCAAAGCAAAAACCTATTGGGGACCCCTCTTCCTTTCGCATCCTATATATACATATATATATTTCCAATTACATTACATGTATAAACATTAATATTATTTATTCAAAAAAACCTTGTAACAATTGCATGAGTCTATCACGTTTACTTATTTTATTTGTCTTAATGTGTGTAAGAAAAAATAATTACCGTTTCAATTTCAGAAAAAAAAATTTATCAAACTAATTAAAGAAAATAAAATTACTTCCCCAAGAGACGATATCGATGGTGTAACATTAATAAGGATGATAATAAATTAGCGATAACACATTGAGAGACGAATTTATCAATACTCTATACATGTATGGACGAAAATAATTAATTAGCTAATATATAATTTAATTTCATTTTTCCTTTTTTAATTATTACAAACATAACATTACAATAATCACTTAAAGAAATAGAAAAATAATCATAAATTAGAACAAATATAATAATAAACATAATATTTATTAATAAGAATAATTTGTCTATTACTCTAAAATTTTTAATGTGACAATACCTTATCCAAAATATGATACTCAAATAAAAATGCACAACCATTAAGTTAATCCTTACAAAAAAATAAGATTCAACTTAATTTTGTCACTACCTAATATTGTCACATTAGAAATTTTAGAACAATAGACAAATTATGCTTATTATTATATTTGTTCTAACTTATGCTTATTTTCCTATTTTAAGTGGGAGGGGAAGGGATCTCCTTTCTGCAACGGAAAAAAAAACGGAGCTTATTTGACTCGGCACAACCTAACGATGCATCCAATACCAATGATATTATCCCATGGCCCATGTGAAAGTGCACCAACACTTCCAAGGGAGCTATTTTAATTGAAAAATTCCCTTAGGTCGTCCACATGATTACCATAGTCAAATAGGGAGATCTCAATCCAGCTCCCCACCTATGAATGTTGGTGATTTCTGTAAGTGTTTATTGTAATGTTATGCTTGAAATGATTATAAAAGGGGGAAAGATAACGATTAAATTATATTTTGGGTGAATAGTCATTTTCGTTTCTGAATGTATAGGTCGTTGACAAATTCGTCCCAAAATGTGTTATGAAAAATCTTTCATTAGCAGTAATTGACGAAAGTTAACGGATGAATAAATTTGTCACATTTTTTCACTTTCAGATACTAAAATTTGAATTTTCATCTTTCATAGACAAATTTCTCAGCGCTCTACACATTCAGGAATAAAAATGACTATTTACTCTAAAAAATACATATAACTTTCTTTAACTCTGTATTTCTTGCAGTTTGGACCACATTCTTCTTTATTTATTTTTTTATCATGGTATTGTGTCCACGTTTATTCCAATTTCTGAAAATAATGTGTTCCGAATCATATGCAAATCACATTTGCAGTTAGATCTATTCAAAAGAATTAAAGTAGACATCCGTTAAATAATCAGAAAAAGAAGTAGACATCTGTTAGTATTACTACAGCTTTTTTTTTGACAGAAGTATTATTACAGCTATTAGCGCATGTGGTATTTGTTAGGATATAATTAATCATATAATAAAACATAATTTCTTTATTAAAAAACACTATTCTAAAAGCTTTCACTTTATAATTATAACTTAGTCTTTTATATCAAAATAATTCAGAAACCACAGTGGAATCACTCTAAATTTCTATATTTTCTTTGGTCCTTAAATTTATACCTTTTTAATTTATAGATTTCCATATTGGGGTGAGGTGAAGGACTGGACCAGTTTCTAACAAGTCCTGTAACTGCTTTAAATTGAAGGAATAAAAAGAATTAGGACAAAAACCATAAATTTGTCTTGTAGAGACTAGAGAGACAATTACATATGCCATATCATTACACCACAAAGTAGTGTATATAGCCTGGCTAAACCAACCTGAATTTAGACTTCCTCTTCCTTTGTTCTCCTCATTTATTTCCTTCTTTTATGGACGAGTACACTCTCAAAAGTAGGCGCATTATCAGTTTTTTTAGGCGATCGTTTGCTTATAATTAAAGCCAATTTAATTACAAGTTTTAAAATTGGCAGTGTACGTAGTAATATTTGGCTTTTCTTTAACATGTTGAAAACGACCAGATTAAGCTTGGCTTTTTTTTTATACTTACAAATCTTGTTAGAGTGCTATAATGATAAATGCTGTGTAATTTTAAGACGAAGAAAAAAGTTATTTTCTTAATTGGTATGTGTGTTAAGGTACGAAAGATTAATTAGTAGTAATACCAGTCTCCACCTTATGGTTTCCGCTCGAGCATCAATTTTATTTATACCACATCACGAGCCCTAAAGTCTAAGGAATATATAGGGCTTAGCCATAGTAGCTTAACTTTGATTAAAATAATTATATACATCTGATCTCAGTTAAGGATAAGCTACACAAATATTATTTCTTTTTCATATAATTTTTTCATTTCCCCCAATTTCCATCGTAGTAGTTTGTCCACAACTTATAAGTAATGACTAGTTCCAAATTAAATCTATTTGGCTGTCATTCTAATAGTACTACTTTGTGAGTTTCTTTTTAAAGAATTGAACACAGTAGTAGATGAACGATGTTACATGGAGATGGTAAAAGGCCTAACTTATATTTGTACGTTTTGTATCCAATTAATAGGTGTGTGGATGTTATGAGAGGGAGAGAAAAAAACTTTTGAGATGAGCCTCCTAATTAAATGACAAAAGTATGAAGAAATAACAAACTTTGGTTAATATTAATGGCCAAAAATTCAACTCTCCCACATGGTGGTCCAGTCTTTCCTTTTGAGTTAATATCAAAAGCTATTTTTCCACGTAACAGGACATGTATTTCTTTAACGAATTTTATAGCATAATATCGAAGCCAATCTGGCCTTAATTATTATATATGATCGCTTGATTGATAAGTAGATATGCAAGAAAGATTTGGTGGTGGAAAATTTACTTACTATTCAAGAGAGAGACAAAGAGAGAAGATAGGTTACCAAAACAGTGAAAAACTATTTAGCATATATAAGCAAGATATATAGTAGATAGGACAAAGTGAAGGAAGGCATGGGGAGTGTTATGAATCTATCTATCTATCACAGAGTCTGCTACCATCAAGGAAGGGATAAAGGGAGACCACAGAAATAGGAGTGGGACCATATGTAAGGGAATGGGGACACATGCAATTATACAAATCAACCAGATTGCTGGAAAAGGAGCTTTATTCAGTGGTGGCGAGTTTACCCAAATAATTCCATTTGAGATGTATATATAACTATATATATGGGGCACAGACACAGTGTGCGTGTGTGTATGGTAGGGGAAGGCAGAAAGAGTACAATATATTTGCAATAGGCCAAATAATAGCTGCAGCATGCAGCTGGCTAGGTAGCTGTAGAAGCATATGTAATGTATGTAATTACAGTTCCTTCCTTCAGATTTTTCTTTTCCTTCCCTTCTTCCTTTAAAATACTAATATATATATATATATATATATATATATATATATATATATATATCTACCCTCCCCTCCCTCCCTTCAATTCAAAGAATATTAAAAATGAAAAAGAAACCCCACACTAGGAGTCTAGTCTCTCATTACATGGCCCTCACTACTACTACACTACCCTCTGAGAAAACCGTTGGGCTTTCTTCCTGTTGGGTCGCTTTCCAATCTTCAATTGCATATATGGTAGACTCTATATAACAAGTTTAGGCCACTATGTAGGTGCTACAGCCCCCCTTCCCTCTCATCTTCTCTATTATCATTTATTCATGTATATATTACAGTGAGCTAGCTTATGTTGCTTTTGTTTCTCGCTTTTGCTTTTGTTGCTTTCCACTGCAAAATTATATGAGTATAATTATGGTGGAGCCATCTGCCGAGCTGTATTCTTGCCAGCCCCAGCGCTCCTGTGCCTTTGCTTTCTGTTTCCTCATTAATATATACTTCAATATCATTTCCCTTAGCTAGCCACACCTCCAATTTAATACTATTAACAACTTTAGATGTAGGTCATTTTTTCATGCACACAAAAATACCATCGACCTAACTAGCTAATTCATGTTCAAATACTATTAACGATTCAGTTCTTTCTTCACTTATGATTTGATCTTTATAAGCTGTCATTATACGTTTTAGCTAGCCGTATCTGTTAAATTCATTAAGATTATTTGGTTATAAAACAGATTCAATAATTGGCATTATTATATTTATTTTTGAGATTACTTATTTAGAAGGTACAATTTCAAAGTTTAAAAAAAAATGTTTATGTGCAGCAAATGTCATTTATGAACTAATAACAATTGATACGTGATAGTGATTTATGTTCCTAAACTAAATGGGTCAGGTTAGGGTTTAAATTCCGATCAGTCATTCGATATGAAAAAAATCGTGTTAAAAGATAAATATTTACTTTATGTCCGTTCATGATCCTCAATAAAAATTAATCATCTTTTTCAACGAAAATTATATTTTGTACTAATATGATGCTAAACAAAATGTCATTGATGATTAAGTTTTACGCTAGTTTAATTTTAGTGGGCAGATTTTGTTGGTAAATAAAGTAACTCAACCCTTGCTATAGTGGACGTAATATACCTACTAATGGTATAAAAAATTAGTGTATAACCCTTTAATCTTTGAAACTTCTAATATTAAAATTTTATTTCCTAATTACTAGTATTGTTTCTATCACTCCCTTTAATTAGAAAATTTACAAAAATAAAAATTTTAAGCACCAATCAAGTCTTACTCTACTGTTCTAAAATTTTCAAACTTGAGACACTTCAATTCGTAAAAATATCCACAACTTGATGTTGTGTCTTCATATAAACTAGTTTCACCTCTTTCTTGACAATGTATCCTCAAATCAAATTATTTCATGTGCCTATATATGCTTGCTTCATTCATGAAATTGGATTCTTAGCTTATTGGACTTATTATCAATATATAAATCTTTGTACTCTCGTTTTGGCTCATGTTAAACTCCTTGAAGGAGTAGGTGAACGAGAAGGAGTAGAAAGCTTACATGGCCTTGATCATTTTCTTCAAAATATGAAAGAAAATCATATCTAGGTGTCTTCGTCTTTATCCTAATTTTATTGTATGCTTTCTTCATCAAATACTACATTTTTATTTACAACAATCTTTCCATTGTTTAAAGTATACAACTTGTAGGCTTTTGTACTTGCATCATAGTTAATGATCTAAAATAAATAGAACACACTAAAAGGGACTGAGTTGAATGTGTTATTGAAAACTTTAAACCTTTTGTCAAATATGGAACCTTTTCAAAAACAGCTAAGGCAAATCACTTGAAAATCAAATTGATCAAATTAACGATCGTCTAACACGGTTTTAATTTGGCTAAGTTTGGTAAAGTAAGGTTTTAGCCCAAGATTATCCAAAGAAGCTTAAAACAATTTTCTATAAACAAATATAACTAAGAACTTGTGGATGTGTTAAACTGAACGTAATAGAAAACATGTTAAAGCTTTAAAGAAAAAGTATAAACACTTTTATAATGATTTACTCAATTTTTTTAGCTACGTTGAGCTCTCATACAAATCTTTGAAGAATTTCGTACTAATCAAAAACATATTACAAAACAAGTATTTTATCCTATCATTTTTTGTTTACACAAGTATTTTCTAGGTTACCTTACACACCCTCAATCTCTTTCTAAGACTGATAAACATCAAGTATTCTTTTATTACTAAATCACTTTTGACTTTTTAAACAAGAATTTGAATAGAATATACTTTTAAAACAGAAGATACAGAAGATATATACAATTAAGATTAGATTACAAGTAACTTTACAAAGCAAAAGATAATACTTTCGACAGTTATGTTCGATCGTCAAAAGACTTGTAAGTATTAGAGCAAATTTAGCTGCACTTCAATATCTCAGAATACTTCGTTGTTGAATGTTATTCTTTATGCTCCTTTTATAGGCTTCAGAAAAGTGGTTGTGAGATTAAAGCCTTCTCAAAAAGTTTTTGTTTTCTCATAGCTAAAAAAGTTACAACGTGACAGCTTAGGATGGAGAGTGAATTTTTTTTAGCTACCATATAGTTATATTAATTTTTATATATAGAGAATATTGTAAAAGTTACTTAGTTTGTTTCTTTTTATCTGCCGTTTAGAATTGTTATGTAAAAATTAATAAATATAATAAAATTTCTTGATATATTCTAATAAAATAGTGGTGGGATTTTCTATTTTACTCAAATTTTTTTCATTCCACAATGTAAATTAATTAAAGATTAAAAATGAATAAGGGTATAATTGATAAAGGAATAACTAATATGATCTTGAACTTTATAGATAAATAAAAATATATTTTTTCCAAAAATCCGATAGTTAAAAAAAACAAAGGGAGTATATCCTTTTTTTATTATTATTTGAACATATATAGAATTTTTTTACTAATAATGTATGAAAATTAAATTTTAAAATTAATAGAAGCTAGCTAGTAAAAGAAATCGATGACACACAAAGTTAATGTGAACATATGCATATTTATAATAAATAAAATAAGTTTTTCCACTCTCAAAATATCTTAGAAGTTTCTCTGATGTAAACAAAAAAAAAAAAAAAAATCTTACCATTTCTTACAATTTTTTTATCAGTACACAAATGTAATAGCTTTACAATTATCATAGCAACATACTGCCTTTTGATGAATGTTCGGTAATTTAGTCTATTTTCTTTCCCAATTATTTATAAGTTGAACCCCAATACGGACAACCCAACCATCGTTCGACGGGATGATTATAAATTTAAGATCTTATTTTAAGGGTAAAAGTCAAATTACACTGTATTTTATAACCATTATTATCCTGTATATGTTTGTTGAAAATAAATTGCTAGAACTTACTTTTATCGAAAGGCTATGACAAGCCATGTATATGTATAAATTGCAAGAACTTAAAAGTTATTGAACATTATAACGTTACATACCTAGCTATCTAACTAGACTACTCCTTTAGCTCTTTGGTGTCCTATGTATTATATATATATATATATATATATATATATATATATATATATATATATATATGGTTGTGCTTTTTATTCAAAGATATAATGATCGAAAACTATCATGTCAGATAATGGTGGTCCAACAAATGTGTACAGTCACACATAGAAGGTGACCTTATACATAAATTATTGAACTACACGAATTTATTTATTTAAGGTTTTGGAGGCAAATTTTGTATCCGTGACTCAAGACATATGGGACATCATACAGAAGTTGAAATATAACCATCTCAAAGATAAAGGCTGCATTCAGTTATTTTAGTACATAAACAAATCAAATTAAGAAATTACTTTTTTATGGGTGTACTAGCATTTATTTTAAAGTTGTCAAATGAATATCCACCACTAAACTAGTGCAAGATTAAAAATAAAAGAAAAAATAATAATATTTCATAGTTACGTGCTTTTTTCCATGTAATTTTGTTGCAACAATTTAGGCTATGTTTGGGAGAGGGAGTTAGGAGGGGAGGGAAGGGAAAGGAAGGGTTTAGCTGGAGTAATCTCCTTGTTTGTGAGTTATAATTTTTGAGGGAAAGGATTTAGGGATTTTTAAAACTCCTCCAAAACCCTCCAATGCTTAGAAATTATAATCCCCCCTATTTGGGGGGTTTTTAGAAGGAAAATTAATTAAAATTACTATTCTACCCATCAATATTTTGTGATGAATAATTATTGATGAGTTTGATGCTAATTAAAATTTATTTATCATACACTTTAAAATTACTATTAAAATTAATTATATAAAAGTATCTCATTAACTCTCAATTTCCCTCCCTTCATAAATTTTTAACTCCCAAACAAGAAGGAAGGAACTTCCTTCATTTTCCTTCCTTTCCTTCCCCTCCCTTCCCCTTGAATCTCTTTCCTTCCCCTCCCCTCCTAACTCCCAAACATAGCCTTAGATGACTCGGTCGGTTTGATAGCAGTTATCAGGGTGGATTTGACAGATTGCCGTGGATAATGGTAAACTCGAGACAGCAACACTTTGATAGCATATATATATGCAGATGCAGACACGGAGCTGGAGGAACATTTGGGTGGGTACCCTTCTACCCATATACCATATCCTCTATCTTAATGAAAATACTTTATTTGCTAAATTCATGGATTCCTTTGTTCCAATTCCCACTTGTGCACTTTTTAATTTGTACAAGTTGTTGGGATTTTTTTTTACATAATATTATGTTTTTCTTCTTCTATCTTTCATTCCATTCATAATAATATGAGAGAAAATAATTATTATTTTTTATTTATTTATTTATTTGACTTAATTTTTTCTTCCTCTTAAGGTATAAAATTTAAATAATGACTTAAATATATTTTAATGCTCTAAATTTTGGGTTTTTTTTTTTTAGTTTCTCAAAATAAATTTTGTATTTTTTAGTCTCCAAACTCGTAAATGTTTTTTCAGTCCCTCTTAATCAACTTTTTCTCGTATGAGGGGCTAAAAAATGTTTTATAAATTTGAAGGATTAAAAAATAATTTTTTTAAAAATATAAATTTTAATTTGAAAAATTAAAAAAGATAAATTTTAAATTTAAGGAACTAAAATTTTATTTAAGTCTAAAAGAATTAATATTGTAATAACATGGACATGTTCAATATACCTACATGTGCCACATAGCAGACTATTGAATTAACAATTTTTCATATATTGTAGCATTCCAATTGATGAAATAATGTGACATTCATCAATATAATGTGACATTGATCACTTGGACTTCACAACTTAAAATAGTATGTTATATAGCAAATCATCTGGACTCAACTTAAAGGAAGTGTGATTTTGGCTGTTCAAAATTTATTTAGTCAATTATGTTATTTTATTTTTAAAATTAAAAAATCTGGTTTTATTCATAATTTTCTTGTCCTTACCTTCAAGGGACATTTGATAGGAGAATTTCCAAAATTGATTAAAATTATGTTTGCTTAGTTATAAACATTAAGAATATTTACAAATGTTTCTTTGGAATCAAATATTTTTATATTTAGTTTCAATAGAAATTTTTGAATATATAATTTTTTATTCAACAATACCCTTTTAATTAGTAAAATAAGTTCATTATTAGTTACAATACTTTAAAAATTTATTATTTAATTTTTTAAATACTTTTGTATCATAAGAAAATATTTATTATTTTTTAAATAAGGAAAAATATGAAAATATTTTTTTGTAACTTGAACCCGGTGTTTTCTTGGTCCTATACTTATTTTCAAATGCAATAGAGAAATCAAAATATGTTTGATTAAATTTTTTTTGTTGTAGAAATAGTTTTTATAATTTGAAATTATGAAATATATTACTGTGACTATTAATATTTTTGTGTAGTTT
>PYAF01003464.1:245457-271457 GCA_007407185.1 Glycine tomentella
AAAAAACACAAGTATTTTTCCTACATCAGTATTAGAAGTCAAGTTAAGTAATTATTTAAACGTTAAAAAAATCTCCATCTTTCAAAAAATAAAAATCTTCAAATTGGTTGTTAAATATTAGTAAAATATATCAATTTAGCACATAAACTATTTAAGAAAAAGAGTACCACTTAAGAGACTGAATTGATAGTTAATTTTTTTATTTAAAACTTTAATAAAATTAAAACATATTTACATTTATATAATATAAAGATTAATTTTTTTAGTAATTTAATTTTCAAAATTTTTGAAGTATCCATTTATTGTACTAGATTAAATTAAATTAATTTTTTTAAACTATAGTAGTATTAGATTAAATAGTAGAGTAAATTATACTTATTCTCATGAGATTTGTTCTTATTAATACATCGGATAATTCTTCATTTTTTTATATATTATTTTGAGTCCATAAGAAAAAGTCACCGTAACTTTTTTACGCTATAGAAAGAGTAGTCATTGTAACGATTTACACTTAAAAGGGCTTAATGGAAATAAATTTAAAAATTATGGAGTTTTCTTAAGATTAAAAAATAAAAAAGTATCTGATGTAATAAGGATAAACATGAAAAAAGTTTGTATAATTAATTCTAAACTAGATTTTAAATACGTGCGATGTATAAAATTAATTTTAATTATATATTTTTATATTTATATTCAATAGTGTTTTTTAAAAGAAAATGTACATAATAGAAAGCACCTAATTTTAAAATATATTTTTACAATAATTTTAAAATATTTAATAGTATATTAAATATAATTACATTAAAATGAGAAAGATTATTGAGCAGAAATTGCATACACTAATGAATTTTTTATGGTTGTAAAAATTATTAATTAAATTTGTATAAATGATAATATGTATTTTGATTAATTTTATTTATTACATCAAAATATTAAATATATTCACAAAATGTTGATACACAATGTAGAGAATATTCTAAATTCAATATATAGTCAAGCGAATTAGAAAACATCTACGGAACGGAAGGGCAGAGACAACTGTAGGCTGCAGTGTAGAGAGGCAGAAAAGGCTGAAAAGCAGTGTTATTTATTTTTTTTTTTTTGTTTCTTTTACTGTTTTTAATTAAGTTTTATTTAATTAAAACACTACCAAATAACTTGGCAATATATATATTACCTAATCGGGTGGAGGATACCCGACCCATGAGTGTACCTGTAACCGTACCTGGCGGTCAAAGAAAATATCTTAAAAGAGTTTTCTTAAATAATTAATAAATAAATGATTAACGTGTTTAGTATTTAATGTAATTAATTGACTTAAATCGGTCTCACCTTATGTGTCTGTCAGGTTGTGCTCCGAGTCTGGGATTTTGCTCTGTTTCTTCTGTCTCTGTGGCTGTCTTTGCTTTGCCTTTTTTTTTTTTTTTTTCTTTCTGCATAAATAAAAAGCAGAAGCATAAGCAACAGCAGCAGCGGAAGAAGAACAAGAAGCAAAATTCAGAATCGCCTATTCACTATTCATTTGGGGGTTAGGTTAAGGTTAGTTTTTTTTACTTTACTTATCTCTCGAATCGGAAAAAAAAAAAAAAGAAAGAAAGAAAGAGAATAAGCGTTGATACACCGCGGAATCTCACAGAATCACACTATCTACAGGGTTTGTGGTTGTAGTTGTAGTTGTAGGTCCCTTTTTATAACTCTCTCTTTTTCCTTCAAGATTGATTGCTTCTACTAATGAAGAGTTTTTGTTTCTAGCATAGCATCGAATAAATTATTATTATTATGGAGGATGGGAGTAGGGTTCCGGCGGGGGATGACCCCTCTTACTGGCTGGATGCGTGTGAGGACATATCCTGCGATGATTTCATTGATTTTGATGTCTCTTCCATCGTCTCTGACCAGCCCGACAATCCTTCCAATCAGGACTTCTTCGGTGGCATTGATAAGATTTTGGACAGCATCAAGAATGGTGCTGGTCTCCCTCTCAATCATGCTGTTGAGCCACCCAATAATAATGGCACTGCAGCAGGAGAAGTGTGCTTGCCTTCCAATGCCACTCTGGAGGATGGGGCTCCTGCTGCTGATGCTTTTGACCATTCTGGTGGCGGTGCTCGGAGTAACGGCTCCAGTAAGCTGTCTAATGGGAACAAAACAGGAGTTTTGCTTAATTATTCTCAGGAAAGAGGGGCACCCACTCTGAATGGAGGCCACGATTTTGATGTTGAAGAAAGGTGCAGCAAAAGGGCTCGGCTTGGCGGCTACAATAATGAGAGGCCTTATTATGGTAGAGGGAATTGTCAAGGCAAGGAGAGAGAGAGGTGTTTTAATAACAATAACAGGAAGAGGCTATGGGGTGATAGGGATGAGATTGACAGGAGGGATAAGGATTGTGGTGGAAGGAAAAGAGAACATTATGGTGCTGTTGGCAGGAGGGATGTTAGAGATAGGGATTGGAGGGATAGAGAAACTAGGGGTTACTGGGAGAGGGATAAGTCAGGTTCCACTGATATGATCTTTCGCACGGGCGCTTGGGAACCGGATCATAATCGAGAAGACCAAATGGTGATTGACACGAAACTGGAGAACAATGGAAAGCTTGATAAGAAGTCCGAGGAGGCTATGGAGAGGGTTCCTGAGGAAAAAGCTAGACAGTATCAGTTAGATGTTCTTGAGCAGGCAAAGAGGAAAAATACCATAGCTTTTCTTGAAACTGGAGCAGGGAAAACCTTAATTGCTGTTCTTCTCATTAAAAGTATACAGGAGAGTTTGCAGAAGCAAAATAAGAAAATGCTTGCAGTATTTTTAGTTCCAAAAGTTCCACTTGTTTACCAGGTTATACAGTTTTTTACAATTTATTTATTTTTAAATGCTTTTCCTTGGAGACAATATGAGATTTAAGTAATGCAACGCAAATGGTGTGCTGCCCATTCACTTGTTGCTGAAGTTCATGTAGTTCTAATTCTTTGTATAATTACAGTAAGCTGTAGTAATTCTAGTTCTTTGTCTAATTACAGCAAGCTGAAGTAATTCGTGAGCGGACTGGTTATCAAGTAGGCCACTATTGTGGAGAAATGGGGCAGGATTTCTGGGATGCTCGAAGGTGGCAGCGTGAATTTGACACCAAACATGTATGTTTTGAAATTTCTATGGAAGATATGCTGGCCTGTGCTTGCTGTCACTTTGTGTTTTTCTGTTTCTTCGCTTGTGTTTAGCATTTTGAGAATTCGGATTCTGTTTTCTTCTTCATGTTTGTCCATATTTTCCTCACGTATAGAGTTGGCTACTGGTTAAGTGTAACTTTTGTTCCTATTATCATTGAAACTGTTCATTTATGGCCAATGCATATGTGTTCTTCATATTGAAGGACAGTCTTGCTCGGATATCAAAATCATACACATGCAGACTTTTTTTGTAGTAAATGGGTCATAGCTAGTTTGTGTAGATTTTTGGTACCTAGCCTGCAATAGCACATGTATGGGAAAAATTGTACACATTTGTTCAGGTTTAGAAAATAGAAGTTAGAACCTATGGTTTTAATTGGAGTTGCTCAAATCATGAACTCATCTAAGATGGATCATGGAAATGGAATGCTTTTTTAGTTTCTTTGGGTACAATAATCAGATTTCAAAATGTGTGGGGATGGTGAGTATACTTTTTGATGATATCATCATTATAGGGAATGATCATACTGGGATTCAACATTTGATGGAGCATATATTTCGTCACTTTGAAACAAAAGACTTGGTTCAATTGAAATACTACCTCCTTCCCATATCTTTTGATGTTTTAGCTTTCTATTTTTTTCCGAAAACAATTGATGTTTTAGGTCAAAGTCTAATTAATGCATTTTTCTCAAATATACCTTGTGCAAGTATCAAAGATCAAGGTATTAAATAAGAATATTTTAGTCCAAATATAACAATTTTTAGTGCCATTAAATATTTCTTAATCCATGTGCAATAACCTTAAACATCAAAAGATATGGGAATGAGGTAGTACTTTCTAGGAATTAAGTTTGGTTTAACTTGAATTGCCATATCCCAAGTCAAATACCTAGAAATTTGTAATTATTGGCTAGTTTTTTTTTAAGCTCTTGTACTTTTTTTGTATATGAATTTAAAGTTGTATTGGTATTTGTTTCTGCAATTTTTATTCTCATTATTTGATACAAGTTGTAGGAAAATTGTTTTTCCGTAAACTCATAAGTTCCCCCTCTCTTGCCCTATTCATATTGCTACTTTTCTTCCTTGGTCATGTCTAATTACTCAATTGATTTTTCTTTCTGTAGGTTTTAGTCATGACCGCCCAAATTCTTCTGAACATTTTGAGGCATAGCATAATAAAAATGGAAGCAATCAATCTCTTGATTCTTGATGAGTGCCACCATGCAGTGAAGAAACACCCATATTCACTGGTGATGTCCGAGTTCTACCATACAACACCCAAAGAGAACAGGCCATCTGTATTTGGAATGACTGCTTCTCCTGTTAACTTGAAGGGTAGTTGTTAACTGAACTTGGGATCCTGTGCTGTTAGTCTGTTACTAATTTTTTCAAGCTATGATTTGTGTTGAAATTATGGGATTTTAGGTATAAGAGGGAGAAAGATAGATATAAGAGGATGAAACGCTAATTTGATATTAACTGATTTGTATTGTTTGATGTGTTCATATAACCTACAATACTAACCCTCTATAAATCATAATCCTAACTAGTTAAGGAAACAAATTAGGATATGGTAAGGAAATTTGGTAACTAATTCTAAGAGATAATGAGTAAATAAGGAAACTAAGAGAATAATCTAAGATATAACAAAATAATTTCCTATAACAAATTGCTTGGAGTTTGAAACCCTTGTTCAACATTTTTTTTTAATTATATGGATATTTTCATTGCATTCTTGTCAAGTCAACGTTGCTTATGCTTATGGTATATTCAGGTGTCTCCAGCCAAGTAGATTGTGCAATAAAAATTCGTAATCTTGAAAGTAAGCTAGATTCTATAGTTTGCACCATTAAAGATCGTAAGGAGCTGGAGAAACATGTGCCAATGCCCTCTGAAGTTGTGGTGGAGTATGATAAAGCTGCCAGTTTATGTTATCTACACGAGCAGATAAAGCAGATGGAGGTTGAAGTTGAAGAAGCTGCAAAATCTAGTTCAAGGAGAAGCAAATGGCAGTTTATGGGAGCTAGAGATGCTGGAGCTAAAGAAGAGCTTCGTCAAGTATATGGCGTTTCTGAAAGAACAGAAAGCGATGGTGCCGCAAACCTAATTCAGAAGTTGAGAGCTGTTAATTATGCACTTGGTGAACTGGGACAATGGTGCGCTTATAAGGTACATACTATTTCTTGGAGAATGATGAATCTTGAGTTTCTTAGCCATCTTTATAAATTCTCCTTCTTTTGACAGGTTGCACAATCCTTTTTAGCAGCTTTGCAAAATGATGAAAGGGCCAACTACCAGCTTGATGTCAAGTTTCAGGAAACTTATTTGAGTAAAGTTGTCTCACTTCTGAAATGCCAACTGTCAGAGGGTGCAGTTTCTGACAAAAATGCTGGTATTGATGACTCAGAGAATGGTGCAGCTCAAAGTGGGTCTGAACATGAAGAGATGGAAGAAGGAGAGCTTCCAGACAGTCATGGTGAGGCTGGTTGTAGAATTGAAACTTTCTAATGGCTCGAATTTCATGTGTTGAGTAGTTCATAGTTTAAATTTGTAAATTATCCTGATAACCTGTATTTGTTACACTTTAATTTGGTAACTTCTTAAGAGTATATAAGAAATTGGACTACTAAGAATTTTAACAAAATATTTTACATGTGAAAGAGCATTCATAATTCACCATGTATCTAATTTATGCATTGCTTTGTAAAGATATTCAAACTTAAATATTGAAATACCAATGATTGAGATGGAATGTAGTTGACACATTTTTGCTTAGTTGTCTCTGGCGGGGAGCACGTGGATATTATTATAGGAGCTGCTGTGGCTGATGGCAAGGTGACCCCCAAGGTGCAGGCACTAATCAAAATACTTCTCAAGTATCAGCATACAGAAGACTTCCGTGCAATCATCTTTGTTGAGCGTGTTGTGTCTGCATTAGTTCTGCCCAAGGTTATATTGACACATATTACTTTTATAGTTCGTTTTGGTTGTTTCAGTTGCATAATCAAGATCCCATGGCTCATTGTGTCAATACTGCCAGGTCTTTGCAGAGCTTCCATCACTTAGTTTTGTGAAGTGTGCAAGTTTGATTGGTCACAATAACAGTCAGGAGATGCGGACTTACCAAATGCAGGATACAATTACCAAATTCCGTGATGGGCGGGTAAGATTTATATCTTGCTGGTGTGGCACAGCTATCAGTTTCAGAGGGGTAGAATTTTTTTATTTTTTTTTATCGGTCAATGTTAGTTGTTAAATGTTAGTGGAGGGATTCGAACCCACGACCTCTCCCTCCTTCCCTTCTTTTCCTTTTACCACCCAACCAACCTTATATCTCCTCAGAGGGGTAGAAATATATTATCTCAATCTTGCTAATGTACTCATTTGTAGGTCACATTGTTGGTTGCCACTAGTGTTGCTGAAGAAGGACTTGATATCCGTCAATGCAATGTTGTTATTCGCTTTGACCTTGCAAAGACTGTTCTGGCATACATTCAGTCCAGGGGACGTGCTAGAAAGCCTGGATCTGATTACATCCTGATGGTTGAGAGGTGCATGATATGGCTGTGTTAACTGTTGTCAGTTTCTTTTGTGTTGTTGTTCAAGTATATTTTTCTAGATATTTAGTAAGCCTAAGAAATGGAATCTCTTTGGCAGTGAATTAATTATGTTTGACCTCTGGGTTTTCTCCTTCCTTGCATGACCTGTTGTTATCTTACTTCTGGTTTTCGTATAATTAAGTTATGGCCTGCTTTAATGACATTAGCTCTGTCATTATTAATTGAGTGATGAAAGGTTCACATTGCCCCTTCAATACTGCAACTAATATAATATTTTTATTCTTTCTTGGGTGCTTTTTAAAATTATTATTCTTGTTGTTCCTCCTCCTACCACTGATTTTAAACAAACCTGCATTTTAGTCCTCGAAATTGTAAAGCGTCAGTGTCGTAAGTCCCTGGCTTCACAAAACCCTCACTTTAATCATTGACTTTGCAGAATGTCATTTACTTTGGTCATTTTTTATTTTTTATTTGCAAAACAACAATAATGAAGTAGAGAATGGACTAAAATTAATGACTTTTTGCAAAATCAAGGACTAAGTGAAGATTCTATTAAGTTAGGGACTAAAGTCACAGATACTTACAATTTCAGGGATTAGAAATGAGGGTTTACTCATTGATTTGCTTCCCTTTTTTGGTTGATTTTTAGTTTTGTTTGTTGGTTTATGTGGATTCCTTATCCTCCTTTCTCTCTGTGATTCATTCTCTGTCTTAAATAATTCTTCTTTCATAATTAATTATTATTATTTATACTTATTGTCATTTTTATTTTTTTGACATTTGATGTGGGAGGTCCATAGTGGGGAAGGTAGGCTAAAGTTGAGGCAAAGTGATCTCGGTAGGATTTGAACATGAGATAAAGTAATCTCCTAAGAAACTTGTTGCCACTTGAGCCAAGGCTTTTGGGCTAATTGGATTTGCTATCAACATACTTATTTTTTATTTCGTGTCTGTCATTTAATTGCAAAATTTATTTTTTATTTTTCAATCAATAATGAATTAAGCTATGGAACTTTCTTGTCTTCCTTATCCGATAGGCTTTACAGAAAAACTGACGCTGTGAATTTTTGTTGGATCTGGCCTTAATCAGCATTATGTTCCAAATTTTACCTAACATACATGGTGTTTTATATTTTATTTGATGCTGAGTAGCTGAACTCTTTCCACCCTCTTCCCTCCTTGTGATTGGTCTTGTATATAGGGACAATTTGTCACATGAAGCATTCCTAAGGAATGCCAAGAACAGTGAGGAAACTTTGCGCAAAGAAGCAATAGAGAGAACAGACCTTAGTCATCTGAAGGACACTTCAAGATTGATTTCTGTTGACACCCGGCCCGGAACAGTTTACCAGGTGAAGTCAACCGGTGCAGTTGTGAGCCTAAATTCTGCTGTAGGTCTTATCCACTTTTACTGCTCTCAGCTACCTAGTGACAGGTGATGCATTTCGGCTCGAGATTGGTGGTTTCATTTACCCGCCTTTTTGTAAGCTTCAAATTATGACTTGGATGTTTTCTATCCTTTGTCCAGATATTCAATTCTTCGCCCTGAGTTTATTATGGAGAGGCATGAAAAACCAGGAGGTCCCATGGAGTATTCTTGCAAGCTTCAACTACCGTGTAATGCACCGTTTGAAAATCTTGAGGGTCCAATATGCAGTTCTAGGCGTCTGGCACAACAGGCATGACATCATTTATTATGAATTTGATTGATTTCTGCTTGTCTTTATCAGGAGCCATTGTTTAATTTGGTTTTTGCAGGCTGTTTGTCTGGCTGCTTGCAAGAAACTGCATGAGATGGGTGCATTCACTGACATGCTATTGCCTGATAAAGGAAGTGGGGGAGAAAGAGAAAAGGATGAACAAACTGATGAAGGAGATCCACTTCCAGGGACTGCTAGACACAGGGAGTTCTACCCTGAAGGTGTGGCTGACATACTGAAGGTTGGTTCTTTCTGCAAGTTATGTGATCTAAGTCATCTTTTTGTGAGGGTTTTGTTGTATAGTTGACCAGTTCACCATTGTCATTATTCATTTGTAAAGAAAGCTTGTGTATAATACCTTTAATCAAATGCAATGATCTTGAAGGCTTTGAAGATGGTTATTAATGAAACAAAGATAAATGGAGAACAAGTGCAATCTAAATACTTCTGATTTAGGAAAAGAACAGGGATACTTCTACATAAATGAAAAATCACCAAATCTGTATCTGTGCTATAAAAACATGCCTTTTTAGTCTTTAGTGACAGGAATGGTGCTGTTCTTACCTTTCTGTTTTTGTTATGCGAATTTGAGTTTGTTGACTTGCCCTCATTATTGCCTAATGCTATCTGGACTTTCAGGGAGAGTGGATCTTATCTGGAAAAGATGCTTGCAACAACTCCAAATTGCTTCATCTTTATATGTATGCCGTGAAGTGTGAAAATCTAGGCCATTCAAAGGATCCGTTCTTGACTCAAGTTTCAAATTTTGCAGTACTTTTTGGCAATGAGCTGGATGCAGAGGTAGTAATTCCTATTTCTGCTACTGCTTCTAGTTCATTTAGTGTTATAAGCTCATTTGCTCCCTCTGATCATATTCATTTTATAGGTGTTATCGATGTCAATGGATCTATTTATCGCTCGAACTGTGACTACAAAGTCATCTCTTGTCTTTAGTGGGTTTATAAATATCACTGAGAGTCAGGTTGACAGATTAATCATTGTCTATACTTGTTTTAAATGTTCATATGTTTTAAAAATTTTAGTTTCTGATATCTTGGTAAAACCTAATTTTTTATGACATGCAGCTGGCATCCCTGAAAAGCTTTCATGTAAGATTAATGAGCATTGTCTTGGATGTGGATGTTGAACCATCTACCACTCCTTGGGATCCTGCAAAGGCATATTTGTTTGTCCCAATGGTTGGCGATAAGGCCATAGATCCTATGCACCAAATTGACTGGCATCTGGTTGAGACAATAATTGGAGCTGATGCATGGAAGAATCCCCTCCAGAAAGCTCGACCAGATGTTTACCTTGGTACTAATGAGAGAACATTAGGTGGAGACAGAAGGGAATATGGATTTGGCAAATTGCGTCATGGCCTGGCTTTTGGGCAAAAATCACATCCTACCTATGGAATCAGAGGAGCTGTGGCCCAATTTGATGTGGTGAAAGCTTCTGGATTGGTTCCTAACAGAGATGCCATGCAAACACAAAAGCACATCAATATGACTACCAATGGAAAATTAATGATGGCTGATACCTGTACTAATGCAGAGGATCTGGTTGGGAGAATTGTAACTGCTGCTCATTCAGGGAAGAGGTTTTATGTTGATTCAATACGCTATGACATGTCAGCAGAGAACTCTTTCCCTAGGAAAGAAGGTTATCTTGGTCCTCTGGAGTACAGTTCATATGCTGATTACTACAAGCAAAAGTATGATACACATTCTCTTTAAGATTATTATAGTCTCTTAGTTTTTTCCCATTTGTTTTAAAGGATTTCTTTCCCATCCTTCCGTATCCAATTTTCTGTACTCTTGTTTCCATGTGTCTAGAAAATTCTTACCAATAACATGTTAGCCACGTTGCACCACTAATGTTGTGCAGGAAGAACAGGGGGCTAATCTTAATCTGTGAAGGAATCTTCTGTTGTCACCTCTAAATAGCAAGGACTTTATTGAAAGTGACAATAGCTCTTCCATTTCCTTCCAGATTAGAGAAGCTTTTTGTCTCTTCTTGCACAACTGTGGGTGCACATGGCTACTGGTTCTTTTTATTGCTTTGGTGTAGGTATGGGGTTAATTTGATTTACAAGCAGCAACCTCTTATAAGAGGGCGTGGTGTATCATACTGCAAGAATCTTCTGTCCCCTCGATTTGAGCACAGTGAAGGTTTGTTCTCATGATTTCTATCCTGGAATAATTATGCTTTGCAAACTTGTAGATTCTTGTTTAATGGAAATTCCATGTCATATTAGCTCATGAAGGTGAATCTGAAGAGACACATGACAAAACTTATTATGTTTTCCTTCCTCCTGAGTTATGCCTTGTACACCCACTGCCTGGATCACTTGTCCGTGGTGCCCAGAGGTTGCCTTCGATAATGAGGAGGGTTGAAAGTATGCTACTTGCAGTTCAGCTTAAGAATATGATAAATTATCCTGTACAGGCTTCAAAGGTATCTTCTCTGCTCCAGGTATTTAGCTTTTAGTTCTAGTTTCTGCAGTTAACCCATGCTTTCTATGTGAACAGATCTTGGGAGCCTTGACTGCCGCCTCTTGCCAGGAGACATTCTGCTATGAAAGGGCAGAGCTTCTTGGAGATGCTTTCCTGAAATGGGTTGTTAGTCGATTTCTTTTCCTAAAATATCCACAGAAACATGAAGGTCAACTTACTAGGATGAGACAACAAATGGTCAGTAACATGGTATTATATCAGTATGCATTAAGTAAAGGGCTTCAATCATATATTCAAGCAGATCGTTTTGCTCCATCCAGATGGGCATCTCCTGGGGTGCTGCCTGTCTTTGATGAGGATACCAAGGATGGGGAGTCATCTTTGTTTGACCAGGAGCGATCCATTTCCAAGATCGAGAGGATTGATTGTCACACAGATGGATATGAGGATGAGATGGAAGATGGTGAGCTTGAGAGTGATTCAAGTTCTTACAGAGTTCTATCCAGTAAGACCCTTGCAGATGTTGTGGAAGCACTGATTGGGGTATATTATGTAGAAGGTGGTAAGAATGCTGCCAACCACCTTATGAAATGGATTGGCATTCAAATAGAGCTTGATCCTGATACAATGGAGTGTACAAAAAAGCCATTTAATGTTCCAGACAGCATACTTAGGAGTGTTGATTTTGATGCTTTAGAAGGTGCTTTAGATTTGAAGTTTAATGACAGGGGGCTGCTGGTAGAATCCATAACTCATGCCTCCAGGCCATCTTCAGGAGTATCCTGTTATCAGCGGTTGGAGTTTGTGGGCGATGCTGTCTTGGATCATCTTATTACCAGGCACTTGTTTTTCACTTACACAAATCTGCCACCGGGACGTCTGACTGACCTTCGGGCTGCTGCTGTAAACAATGAAAATTTTGCACGTGTTGCAGTTAAGCACAACCTTCATGTGCATCTCAGACATGGATCCAGTGCCCTAGAAAAACAGGTATTGTTTCTTTCTGATACTTGGAGATGAATCATAGGAACTATCCCTAATATTCCTAATTTTTAAGCAAGTTGAGTTTTTGGGGTCGTCCTGATACTGTGCTTTTGGTTTTCTACAGATTAAAGAATTTGTGAAGGAAGTTCAAGTCGAATTGTCAAAGCCAGGTTTTAATTCCTTTGGTCTGGGAGATTGCAAAGCCCCCAAGGTCCTTGGTGACATTGTTGAATCTATTGCAGGTGCCATTTTTCTTGACAGTGGGAGGGACACTACTGTTGTTTGGAAGGTTAGTGCCTAGCTTTTAAGCATAGACCATTCCTTCCTATATTCTTTTACAAAATGGAGGGAAAAAAGAGAAACTGATGGAGAATATTCTCGGTCTCAATTTTGCCAGGTTTTTCAGCCTCTTTTGCATCCTATGGTTACCCCAGAGACTCTGCCAATGCATCCCGTGCGTGAGCTGCAAGAGCGATGCCAGCAGCAAGCTGAAGGCTTAGAGTATAAAGCAAGTCGTATTGGCAATTTGGCCACTGTTGAAGTATTCATTGATGGGGTGCAAGTAGGGGCTGCTCAAAATCCACAGAAAAAAATGGCGCAGAAATTAGCTGCAAGAAATGCCCTTGCTACTTTGAAAAAGAAGGAGGTGGGAAAAACTCAGGAGAAGAATGATGACAACGGGAAAAAGAATGGAAACCAGACATTTACTAGACAAACATTAAATGATATATGTTTGCGAAGAAATTGGCCTATGCCATTCTACAGGTATGGAATTATGAAGTTACCTATATAGTATTGCAAATGGATGGTCACTTGAGCTAAAGTTTACTTTTTTTATTTTTTTATACTGAAACTTGTAGGTGTGTGAATGAGGGTGGTCCAGCGCATGCAAAGAGGTTTACATTTGCGGTGCGTGTCAATACTACTGATAGAGGATGGACGGATGAATGTGTTGGAGAGCCAATGCCAAGTGTCAAGAAGGCCAAAGACTCAGCTGCTGTTCTTCTCTTAGAACTACTGAACAAATTATACTCGTGAAAGATGGAGTGACTGTTATGCACATTCTATCTTGCCAAAATATTTAAACCATTCCTGTGCATCAGGTATTGAACCCAGCATTATCAACTCGTTCAAACCATGTCTCAATCAATGGTTGAATAAACAAGAAACGAGATGTTACGATTTACAAAAATATTAAATAGGTATCCAATTATGTGATTCCGCTGATAAAATCACAAGAGACATAACTTCACTTTTTTCTTCCTACTGTCAGAGGAACCTGAGACCTTAATTTAATGTTCACGAGCACTCACCATGGCCAGTATTTGTGACTGGGGATAGTGGTACATAAAAGTTGCGGACCAGAATTTCAGAGGCCAGCATTAGGTGTCTTGTTGACACTGCTATAGGTTAGGGTATACTATTTTGTAGCTTGTATGTATTCTAGAAACAGCTCCTGCAAATTATTGAATTACACTACGATCTCATTATAACCTTTTTCAGAATCGTCCGTGTTGCCAACATACTTTGTTAGAAAAATAAGATAAAATAATAGAAGCAAAAAAATTGCAGAACAATCACATCACATAAGCTATGTGACAGCAAGAGCAATAATTTTCAAAAAAAAAAAAAAAAGCGATAACAAACAATAAACCAAACAAAGTAAAATTAAATTCAGAAGATGAGTTTAGAGTAGCCTGGACCGATTGTGTGCAGCTCAGGAAGAACAGCACTGCTCCAAAAGATTTGTGTTTTTTAATGGCAGTGGTATTATTTTTAAAGAGAGCGCGCTTTATCTGTACGTGTTACTTGTGTACCGTATCGTGTTTTTTTGTGAGCAGAAAGCTAAATATATATAGGTAACCAGCCACAACGTGCAGCAACAAATACGTAATTTGCAGCAAACCATCAACGTTAAGAAATAAAAACGGAACAATAAAACTCCCTAACGTGCCAAGCCTTCCTATAAAGATATATAATACACGAGAGATAGTGGGAAGCTTTTTAGTTTTACGAAAACTAATTATGAATATTTTATCTTTAAACAATAACTGATTTAAAAAAAAAAACTTAAATTTTAAGTCATTAAATAAATATTTATTAGCATACTTCACGTAGTGGGTGCAAGGGTCTTTCCACTTGGGAATTTTAGACGTTGTTGACATAAGAGTCTAGGATGAAGGTTAGAGTACGAGTGAACAATAACATCGATGAAAACACGTTGCCAAAGCATGGCTTGGAAACTGGTAATTAAATATGGTTAAAACACTTCAAGTTCGATGAGTATACATGAAGCATTAAGCATTATTACATTAAGAACGGTTAATAAACCAAACAGGTGGTATATTATTTGACTAAATACAAAAACGATGAAGTATGGATACGGTTGATTAAAATATATTTAAGTAGTATTGTAGATTGTGGCTTAATTATTCTGATGGAGATGGTAGAATAGCATTTAGTCTATCGCCTCAGGGTGTGCAGAATATACTCTGCGTAGAGATCCCTGCAACAAACCCAAATCGAAATCAGAGGTAAGGTAAGGTATTCGTATTAGCGTGAAGGCATGTACGTAGCTCTTAAAAGTGAGTTTACTTACATTGAGTACTGGATGGCATCAAGAGCAACGCTTGCAGGTAGAAAATCATTAACTGCTACCTCCTTGTGCTCATTCTTTTTGTCTTAGAATGAATTATGTCAAGAAACAGCGCTAATAAACTGGTAAATTTAATATATAAAACTAAGAAGGATACAGTCTTCAAAGAAGCGTCGGATCTCGGAGATGCGATGAGGTGCAAGTTCTCTATAGTCGGTGAAGTGCTTATATTCTGGGTCATCAGCACACACTGCAATGATTTTATCATCTTTCTCTCCCTGTGTTGTGTCAATTGTCAATACCACATTAATTTGTATTTGTTACTGTGTGAATTATTGGTTGTTTTTATTGGCTAAGAAATCAATAATTTCAATACCCCGTCAATCATGGGCATAAGTCCAATGGCCCTGGCTCGCAGGAAACATCCAGGAAGAACTGGCTCCTATCAAAACAATGCAGAAAAAAAATTCTTAATTAAATAGCCATCGCCTATTCCACAATTAAAATAGAATATTATAAACAGGATTTACCTGCATGAGAACCAAAACATCAATTGGATCATTGTCTTCACACAGTGTGCGAGGGATAAAACCATAGTTATGAGGATAAACAACTGATGAATACAAAACCCGATCAACCTGTGAATTGTTCGGGAATCGTAAGCATAAAGATATATGGGTATAGTAAACAAATCATCTGGCAGTAAGTAGATACTTCAATTCCAATAACCAGGCAATTGGTTTTGTACCTTAATCAGTCCTGTCTTTTTGTCAAGTTCATATTTGACCTTGCTTCCTTTAGTGATCTCCACAACCTGCAACCATTGAACAAGCATAAACACCCCTTTACGAGAAAATTAATTGCAACTCAAGAATGGTATTACAGGTGTGGTGTCATCATGCAATTGCTGTATGAGTTATTAGAAAAATATTCAGTACGTAGCACCTAGTACAGTATTATTGCGCACAGACTCTCCGTCATAATAAATGTTGAAAATAATATTTAGCTTCATCTCTAACGCATTAACAGTAATAGATGGCATAATGAGGCCACAAGTATTCTTCCAAAGCAGAAGATGAGAACTTACACAATTGAAAATTTGAGGAGCCTCAGGTCCTGCGTATGAAAATTAAGTAGTTTTGAAATATGATTTAAATCTTAATAATACTATATGAACAAACAAACAATAATATCGGCAACAGTACCAATTTCAAGATCATGCCAAGGATGGGCAGCTACTGATCTCCTTGACAAAGATGAAAGAATCCTTTCATTCAAACGGGGAACTGGACGATTTTCTCCAGCTTCTTCACCGTTCTCACTCATCTTTAAAGATATGGTTTAGAAAAAGAAAAAAGCAAAGATGGGATGAAAAAATGATGCCAAACTTGATGCATGTAAAAGTACCAAATATGCTACGAAGCAATGCAGATTATAATGAGCTTTGAAACAAACAAAACACGTACGTACCTTGACCGAGAGTAAATAATATTAATGAAAGAAAGAGTAAAGGGTTGAGAAGAGAGATCCGAGTAAGTGCTACAGTTTATGTATTTTTTTTATATATAGAGAGAGAGAGAGAGAGAGTTGAAGGGAAGAAGAGAGACTTGGTCAAATTCATTAGAGCATAATCCTCGGGTCTTTTCAGGAGACATGTTAGCTTACCACTCCACATGTTTTGTGGAAATCTCAAATTTCGTTATCTGTTTTCCTTTTTGGTATTAACCTCTAGACTCCCCGAAAGGCAAGTTAAGCAAATTAAAGCTTGAGATTTTTATTAGCACTTCTTGAGTTTTTTTCCGGTATAGTCTTTTCTAATTTGGTATCCTCTTTAGTTTTGGTTACACTTTGTAAAAATTATCTATTCTTTGGTTAATTAACTTCTAGAACAATGGTCAAATTAACACGTACTAGTAAAGTTCCACTTTTTTTTATTAAATTAAAACAAAAAATAATAAATAAAAGAGGGATTTGAGTTGGCAATGGTATTGAAAGAAAAATAATAATTAAAATAATAATTGGTTGGAATTCAACTATGGAAATGCTCTAGCCCTAGTATAATCTTCTCTGTATTCTTCTTTTCTATTTAAAAGTTAATGATAAACAATTTTTTTTTTTTATAAAATCATGCAATTTCTTATAAAAACATGACTAAATATTTTGAAAGCAGGCAAAGAAAGTTTATTAGAGTCGGCCTTATAACGAGAAATTGAGATAGATACATGAGGACATAAGTTTGATCCTCATTACTATCATTATACCAATCAATATATATATATATATATATATATATATATATATATATATATATATTGGATGCATTAATTTATAACATTCCAAACCACCCATGTATGAAACTCGAGCTATATTTGCATGTTACGCTTTGGGTTTCTTATAGGAAAAATCAATTTTGTAAGAAATGAGACATAGAAATACTTAAACCCAGGTAACATTAAGTTGTCAGAGCCGCTCTGCTGCTTTTCTTTTTAAGTAACATTTTTTAAACTAAAATTATTTAAATAAACAATTTAATCATCCAATGAATCAGAGCTGCAGTGCCCATCTAGTATATGCAATAAATTAAACATTCACAATGCAGTCATTTGTCGCGAAGATTTTCATCTATATATATACCCATAAAACTGAAAATGATTCCCACACATTAACAATAGCAGTTGATTAAATTTACTAAGTAGCAGCTACCAAATACACTTGCTTTGTACTACCTTAGTGAAGTATGTCAGAACCAGAATATGGATTCATTCCCCAATGTACAGTGGCAGGGGAGTTATAGTACACACATGCAAATACAATTGCGGTTGTTTATCTTCTTTTGAAGGGACTGACAACAAACTAAACTGACTGGGACATAAAATTCAAGGGACATTCATAGAATCAGGAGACATTGATATCATCTGAAGAAGGCTTGAATTTGAGAATGTCTCCTCCAGTGCAGGTCCTTTCATAATTCCTCCATCAAGACTTTCTTTAGTCATGTGTACTAACTCCCTCACAACATCAATCATTCCTAGCCTTCCATCTACACCAAATAACAGGCACCTTGTAGCAAGATCTGCAATTATTTGCATTTGCTCTTGCCTATAATGTGGTTGTTCATCATAGCAAAGAAATGGGTCCATAATTTCTTCAAATTTTCCAGCCCTTATATGCTGTAAGGCCAACGTTGGTGAATCCAACTGATTTGAGCCTGAGATAATCTCAAGAAGCAACACACCCATGTCATAAACATCATTTTTGCAGATGCCAAATCCTTCATAGTTCTTTTGTAAGTTAGAACCATAGTATAAATTGGAGTTGATCAGGCCAAATCCTGCAATCTTGACAGAATAATCATCATCTAGGAAGATGCAGGCAGATTTAAGGTTATGGTGAAGTATGGGAGGATTTTTCTCGTAGTGTAAGAATGCAAGAACACTAGCTGTTTGTGCAGCAATAGTTAATCTCCTATACCAATCTAAACGAAGTTGTTGTCCTTTGCTTTGATGTAAATGTTCCTCCAGAGTACCATTGGAAGGATACTCATAAATTACTAGAGTGTTGCCAGATTCAATACAGCACCCAAGAATTCGGGCCATGTTTCTATGCACAACAGAAGATAGAACCTCGATTTGTGACAGGACTTGGATTAAGTCATTCTTCTCACACTTTAACTTGTGGACAGCTATGTGAGATCCATCCCCTAAAACTCCAGCGAAAATTGTCCCATTATTGTCATGCATTAGTTTCTGACCCTCTTCAAAACCTTTAGTGGCTTCCTCTAGCTCATGAAGGCTGAATAACAGAGTTTTACAAGCTCTGGGGATTGTAATGTTTTGATAGTAAGCCTGCTCTGTGTCAAACATCCCTGGTTTTATTGGCCTTTTAAGAAGATAGAATAGTGCAACCAGGGAGGCAACAATGAGAACTGAGCCAATAATTCCTGCATTAAGGATGCCATTAGATTGACACAATAAATGTTAAGTATAACTGAACATGACTACCATATTATATTAGATAAAGGAAAATGGTGAAGAATTGAAAATAAATCTGGTAGTCATGAATCCTTTAGGTTGATGACGTTGTAATTTGTGATTTGGAACACTCAAAAGACTTTAGGAAAATTAATAAAATTACTTCAATTTTACAATGCTCCACTACTTACCGCCAATCATAACAAATTTCCTTTGATCATGTCTTTTGATGTAGCAGTCACTTCCATATGCTTCCTTTCCATCCTTTATGCAGGCTGCCAGGAACACAACAACCAGAAGAAAAATGTCAAACGTGAATGGAGAACATTAATAAGTCATAAAGTTTTACGAGCTCAGAGCACAGAAATCCATTTATTTGCTTATTAATGTTATCTTAATAGACGTGTGAGAAACTATAAGAGCTATACTATTATTTCTAGTTCTACAACCTGCTGCTGGCGTTTTCTATGAGCAAAAAAGGCCAATGCAGATACTAAAGTACAAAAATGAGAAGCAGAAAGTCGAATTTTTCAAAGAATTATATCAGAGTGTTACTCACATGCATCACATTTCCTTTTAAAAAATAGAAACAACATAATTGTAAATATATGATGTCAAAAAAGAAATACTCTTATTTAATATTGATTATTATGATGAAAAGTACTGACCCTGCAAACATCCAGTTCCATTAGCAAAACCATCACCAACATATCCATTTTGGCAGACACATCTTACGCCTCCTTCAACCGCCGTAGCATTGGCCATGTTAGCATTCGTAGCACAAACATGAGTAGAGGAGGAGTTCCTGGGAAGTGCCCATTCCAACTTGACACCACGTTTTCCCCAAGTTGAGCCTCGCAGAACAGCCCAACTAGAAACCCCTCTGCATCCAAACTGAGAAAACACCGAAAAGCCATCTCCAACATGCCATATGGTATGGTCAGAGAGTGGATAGCAGCAGGCAAGGGAGCCCCCCCCCTTTCCATCACAGCCAGGCATGTCAATTGTTTCACAATCTGCTTTGCACAGAGAAGAATCCTCACAGTCATAGAGCCCAATAACATTGTCAACCGACACTCCAAACGTGTCCTTATTATTCCCTGCAAAGTTTCTGCCAAAAGAGTTCAAGTCATTGTACTGTCTACAGGATGATGAGCCTGGAAAGTCAACCAGCACACCATCTGGGAAGAATTCCAACACTGTGTAGCTCACTGACCCAATTCTGAGTAAAAGGGCAGAGGAATTTGAGCACGAGAGATGGAAGGCACTGGAAATTGATTCACATGAAGTGTTGACATAGAATGGAAAGGGAACATGGAGGTCCCCACATGTTTCATTGCAAGAGTAACAAGAAAATGGGAAGGACAGAAGAAGCACAAGAAAAGTGAAGAGGACAATAAGTGACATGGTATTGTACTATCTATGTTGGTTTTCTGAGGAAGAAGAGGGAGGAAGGCCAGTGTAGTAGTAATAAATAGCCCAAAGGGAATGAAAGTTGTGATGAGAAGGTAGAAGAGCTCAAGAGTTACGTGGCGAAATCAGGGAGGTGCTAGTGGGTAGTGTGAAGAAGGCATAGAAGTTGGAGAAGGAGGAGACGATTGGTCTGAGGAATGGGGTACATTTCGTACATGGGAGCGTGTGCTGAGCGAGCGTGGCCAAGTTTGTGAGCATTTCAAGCTTGTTGAATTGCACAATGCTTAATTACGTAGCATGGGAATCCAGATTTCAACCGATACTTCATTTTAAACACACTTTTTTTTTAGTTAATATTATTATTTTTATTAAATTAAGAATTTAATATTTACAATTAATAATATTTTTCATTTAACTCCTAAATGAAATTTTATGAATCCATGTTATTTGCTAGTTAATTATAAAGACACTACTATATTTGATTTCTATATACACTCGATGATACCATTTTTTATCTTAGTCCTTATATGAAATAAAATTATACTTTATGTTAGTCTCGATCTGCATAAAAAGAATCTTTACATTTTACTAAACCTATGCATAGTCCATAGCCAGTTCCTTATACGTCCGTCCGTGTGTACTACATATATATAATAAAATAATTTATGAGCAAGATAGTTTAAGGATTGCGGAATGTGAGATCTGTGAAGAATGAAGAATGAAGAATGTATGGAATTTGGATGCGTACCTTAGAAAAAGAGAAAGAGAAAGCTAAGTGTGTCGCCTGTTATTGGCCAAGTTAGTAGTCCGTACGTAACTCGAACAAAAGAACACAAAAAGTGTTGTCAACCAGAACCAGGGCTGTTCAGTTCATCCATTTTACTTAACTGCACTCTAATTTGCCTACACACAATAAATATTAGCGATATCTAATTGCCAACCATGTAATTATGTTCGTACCTCTCATTGTCAACATACAATTATGTTCTTTTGTTTTTTCCACCCTTGTGACCAGCACAATTCTTTTATATAGAGCCAAAAGAGTAGTGATTATGGTTCACCTTTATGAGTTAGGTGAGAAGCAAGCGGTTTCTTTCTTTCTTTCTAATGTGTAAGTTGAAAACGCTCCATTCTATGACAATATATTTACCTCAACAAAGTTATAAATAAAGAATAACTATTATTTAATCACAAATTGATATATATATATATATAATATTATTATTTTATAAGGTTTAAATAATCTTTTATTCTCAACAAAATAAGGTATTTTTTATTTTATCCTTTTAAAAAATTAATCTTTTAAAAATTTGAAATTTTATGTTTTAGTCCTAATGTCAAGTAAGAGTGTTAACTAATACTATCAATTCTGTTCAAAAAACTTTAATTCTAACAATAAACTTGATGGTCCATTAATTTGTCACATTATCAAAAAATCTAACAAAAACAATTATGTGTTATTTTGTATTTATAAATTATGTTTAAATCTCTCATCAACTTCAACTAGAATTAAAAAAACATTTTTTAAAAAAAAATACACAAAACTATCCCATCTTTAATGATGTATCAAGTCAATGGACTGTTAATATCATTATCACATTATTATTTAACGTTATTATTAGACAGAACTAAAACAAACATAAAAAAATCTTTAAAAGACTAAAAGAAAAAACTCTCTATTTGATAGAGAACAAAATGTTATTTAAGCGTTTTAATAATAATAAGAAATAGAAAAAGATACGAAAGCACGTTAGACCACAAGAGTCACAAATCATTAGGCAAGGTTGAATTTCGGCTCACAACTAATTGAATCCAATGGATAACATAGGATTCCAATTCGCTTAGGATGATGATTTGGTGATTTCAAGTTCATTTTTCTTAAGGAATGGATTATTAATATTAACGAACCATGAAACTTAGATATGGGACACAACAGGATATATATATATACATATATATATATATATATATATATATATATATATATATGTAGTGCATTTGCTGTCTTAAGTAAAGTGCATGGAATTTCCTCACTTCGTCCTTCAAACAGGTTAGAGTTGTTTGTGGCTTTGTGCAGATCCTCAGAGCTTTCGCATGAAAGGTTAGGTTAGTCTTGTTTAAACAAGTCTTGCATCCTTAACTGCGGATACTGAGGTGGCGTTATCCAGTTCCTTTCAGCTAGCTTAAACTGCTGCCTTTATTTCTCCAAGTTTGTAATCTATACAATGCTATAATGAAAATAGTCATAATTTCACTATTGTGATACACCAAATCATTTACAATGTCTAACTGCTTACAAAAAAACACTAAATTTCTGCTACTATTGCAAGATTTATCGCTCATATTTGACATTAAAAGTAGTTAAGTTGATACCAAGAAAAAGGGAAAACAATATAAGTAATCATAAAGTAAAAATAAATCAAAAATTTGAGAATATACGTGTAGTGCAAAGTAACTTTCAAGAAAGCAGTTGCAAAAAAGAAAGAAAGCTCCCTTCTTCAAAACCAATATGTATGTTGATCACCACATCCAACATACAAGCACATTCTGTCCGAGAAGTTTCTGTTCAACCTGGGCAAATTTTGTTATAGAGGAAAATAGTTCATAGATGCCACACAACTAAAATTAAAACGTGGGCAGTGACTGAATGAAGGATCATAAATTACTTAAATGATCAATGCTCAAACAGTGCTTAATGTTTCTTGTCTAAGTCTATTTTAGCGGAGTTTTTAACTGCAGTAACATCAGGCCAAGAAAGTAAAAAGAGTGTATGTAGTAATTTAATATGGTACACACACCTACACGACAAGTTTCGTGAGCTGCAGAATTAGAAAATAAGCAATACAGACAATGAACAAGGAAGCTTAGAAATAATATATGCAAAACTAGAGATTTTCTTAGTGTGGTTGCATGGATATATCAAGCATCAAGTTGAAGCCTCCCCATTCAAGCGTATTCTCTTAGGACCTTTTTCTTCACCTTGGTTGCAGGCTGTTCCGATCCTGTTTTCATTGGCCTCTACCGAACATCTTTTGTAAGGTTTAAACCCTGTTCGACTAGTCTTTAGCTTTCCTGGTCCAAGACCTAAGGTTAGCAGTCCCTCCTCCTCATTGTTATCTTTGACAAATAGCAGATTTTTCTGCACCTCATCACAAATTGAACTGCATTTCTTGCCTCCAAGGTCTTCATCTTTGTAGTCTGTGTTTAGCTCGTTATCCTTGATGCTGTCTATCTGATTATCCTCATTTACCAAATGATGAGTAGGTGAAAAGCTTTGTGGCAACACCTCTCTGGAGAATAGAGCCTGAAAAGCAAGCCGCCCCTGAAAATAACAGTGGCATGAGGAAAGAAGCAATACATGCATACATTACATTAACATTTCATCATAAGATATGCAATCATACCTCTTCAGAGACCTCCTTCCAAGAATCAGTAAGGTTGCTAATGCTTCTGCTTCGACGATTACTAAGCTCGGTATCTAAAACGTTCGCATCAGTTGTTTTGGCCTCTTCCTTTTCTTTCTCATCCTTCTCTAGTAACTCAGTCTCTTCACTGCTAGATGTTGTGTTGGAACCACATGAGGAACGGTCTACAGGTTTTCTGCCCTTCATTTTGTTGGAATCGGGGTTCTCAGAAATTGCTTGGTTCATCTCATGATTAGTAGCCTTTGGTGAAGTATCTAAATTGGCATCTCCCCTATCCTCAGATTTGGATGAAGAAACAGCTGGTGACTTAGGAGCTGATTGTTGAGCTTCCGAGTGTTCTGGATCCGGTATCTGATCTTGCAGAGGAGGATTTTGTGGTTTAATCTCTCCTCGTTCTGTTTTTTGTGGTGATTCATCAATAACCATTGATGGAACTGCAGTTGGTGATGCAGGAGGACAGGCAAAAGCTGTATGGAGTGGAGCACACAAAGGAAGCAGTCCATGGGCAGCCCACCATGCAGTTGCGGCAGCTACTGTAGCAGCTGCAATAGCTGTCACACTTGGAGGCGAGCCAATTTGTCTTGATGGAAAATCTGGAGTGCACATTGGAGAGTCTGCAGAAGTTTCTGCATTTGCATATGGCCAAAATGTAGCAGCAAAACTCGCTGCAGCATGGGCTGCAGGGTTTTGCAGCAAGGTAGAGACAATAAGACTTGAAAATGTGGAGGACATGTGAAGAAATGAATGATAATCATCCTGTGTGAAAGGAGGACAAGAAGGAAATGATTGATGAATAGAGGACCGTGCGGTGTTGTTTTGACATTCACTTATGTTTGATGTAGCAGAATTGGTGACAAGGTTAGGTTGCCTATTAACCCCTCCCTTCGGCTGAAATATGGAGTCTTGAAACACCATATCTGGGGATAGATTTTGAGTACTAGTTCCAAGGTTCCCATCAACAACGTGCACAGGGACATGTCTTGGGTAATTCTGATTGCCTTGCACCCCATCTATTGTTAATGCACAATTAAGACCATCTGTTTTCTCAGTTTGAACCAATTCTGAAGCACCAGAATTCTCCAACTTAGAGACTCTACAAGCGTCATTAGTCTTTTGTGTGTGCTTGCCATCATCTATCTCCAACTTCTGATTTTCAAGCTCATCAGTAACAAAAGATTCGTTGGTTTCATCTCGAGTTATTACCTCTTTTACCGAAGGTATAAACTCCCTTAGGGCACATGAATTTCTCAGTGGCACTGATATTGATGTTGAATTCTTGTTGGCGGAAGATACAGATGAAGAGGGTGCCTCTTGGATAATGGTAAATACGTTTAAGCAGCTTTCGTCCTTATTTTCTTTTACAGTCGTTGGCCTTAGGTCGACATTATGCTTCTAAAGGAAAAGGTGGAATGATTTCAATGAAAGGGAAAAAAGCAGAAAATTTGAATGACGAGTAAAATATATAAAAATAAAAAAATAAAAAAAATATAACCTCTGGAAGTGGTTCTTTCTCCAAGTCCAGTGCTTGTTTACCATGTGAAGATGCAATTGAAATGAGAGACTTTCCATGCTTTGCTTCGCTATGTAATGTTGGGGCACCAACATTGGTCTTCCGGGGATAAGGATTGCTTGGTTTTCTTTTTGGCCGTGGAGGGGGGATGTCTATATCAAGAGCTTGTCCTATTGGAACACCCTTTACAAAGGCCTCTTTCTCCAACTGAGAGTAAGGATTGTAGTATGCTCAGCAGGTGGAAGTTTCACAAAAACTATTTAAAAAACATTAATCGGAGCATTTCGCATTATTATTATTTGTGGAATTGCCAAAATACTAATTAGAGAATTGTAATACCTCCAGCAGTGCCTGCAACATTTCAGTGCATTCAATAATAAAGCATAATGAACTATCTATATGGTTTTCAATAAAGTACAATCTTCAAAGAAAACACACGGCCTTTAAGTGGTGGTTTGATTCTTCTTGTGGAAAGATCGTGCTAGACTGCTAGCTACATCCCTGGGAATGGATTATTTTTCGAAACATAATAGGATTTTTCTTAAACATTTCACAAAAAGTTACCTCTGATTTGACCTTTATTCGTTCACTCACACTTTACATGACTATTTTATTCCTATGTTCCATTCTTCCTTTTCCCTTAAACTTCCTACTTCCTAGTTCACATTTTTCAAACTTTTATCTAATTTGTTACTCTCTTGATTCTTTGTATAAGAAACAAATGAGAGCAATTTTTTTTATCAATATAAAAAACATAAATTTATTTTTGAATTTATTAATTAATAACTTCTTTTTATATCCTTAAATTATTATAAAATCTATCTATGATGCATTTACTCATTTCTCACAGAAATGAATATATTCATTGAGCTATTAATAACAGAGAAATGGGTCTGCTTGAAAAAAAAAAAAAAAAAAAACTTAAACTAAGATCATTTTCAATAAGTTCTTATTATATAAGAACTTATGTTATGCGTGCTTAAATTTAATGGGTTTTTTTTATAAAGAAAATTCAATGGGTTATTTGTGTTTGGATATATATGTTAATAAGCGCTTACACAATTTTGAAATGTTTGAATGCATATCTACATAATAAGCACTTAAAAGATATTGTCTCTTTTTAAAAATTAATAAATAAATCAATTTCAAAAATAAATTAAAAGATTATAAGCCAACTGAATAATTAATATAATTACATTATATGTGAGTATGTATCAAAAA
>PYAF01003464.1:273211-297814 GCA_007407185.1 Glycine tomentella
TAAGAATTTGTTAAGACTTATGAGCTAATTGAAAATCATTGTTAGACATATATTCCTTGATTGCTTTTGCTTATATTAGGCATGTATTTTATATTAAAAATCATTATTATAAGATTAAGTTAGTACATTATTAATTTTTAGTATAAATAATTACATTTGAATTTTTTTAATAATTTTTTTACCTTTTTTTTAAAAAAAATAATTTTTTTTATTTTTTAAGTGGACTGGCCCGCTGGCCCACTAACCCACTTTAAAGTGGGACGGACTAGTATTTTCAGCCCACTTTGTAAAAGTGGGCCAGCCCGGCCCGGCCCACTTTTTTAGTGGGTTGGACCAGCCCGACCCGTTTTTGAGTGGGCTGGCCCACTTTGCGATCCCTAAAACCAGTCCCCCTTGTCTTTTTAACACTTTTATCTTCTTTAAAATCAATTTGTTGCCATATGTGTTCATTGAATTTGTGTACTCCACCAAAGCACTGAACCCCTTGTCTCTTAAATATAGACAATAAAAGGGTTCAGCACGAAAACTCAATCCCAAATAGTTATTTACTTGAACTTTATACAGAAACCATAGATGTACCAGAAAAGGTTCACTTGAATGCCCAAGTCGATCGTATGTTATATCCTTCACATTCTCTTCACCTAAGCTAACAAGTTTCAGCTTATTTTACCATTAGTAAGGGAGGTACTATATTTCCAGCATTAGTCAAGGTAATAGTAAAGGCTGTAAAAAATGAATAAGAGCCTCACTCTTATCAGTGGTTCAAGTCTTGTTAACTATTTCCTCATTAAATATAAGCTTTATTGTATTATTATACTCTGGCTATACTCTATGATAGAGAATGTTAAGATGAATATATGACCACATAAAAAATGACAGGATACAAAATAATTATACACGAGACTATATTGGTATAGCACCAATTAAGGAAAAAGAAGAAAAAAACAGTTAATGTGGTTTGAAATTTGAATACACAGAAAGCCACCGAAAGCTCCAGGGAGGACTGAGGAGAGTAAATTGCATTGTTTATAGTCGTGTAAAAAGGAGAAGGGGGAGATTAAAGAAGAACTTAGGGGAAGTTGTTAGGAGAGACCTCATAGTAAATAATATCTCATGATAAATAATAAATTGCATTTATGTTCATATGCCTTGTAAACTCATTTATTATAAGCATTCAATTATTATTTATATTCTTTTTTATAGAAAGCCCAACTCTCCAAACAGTTTACTAGTATTTAGTCTATGACCTTGTACATAACTGAATCGCCTGCACACCCAAAAAGGTGGAACTCTAAATCAATACTCAAACCGTTTTACTTAAGGCCTCCTACGGGTGGGAGTGGTTATTAGTTTCTGATTTTCTGTTTTAAAATGCAACTTTAAAATGAAAACATGTTTAGTGAAAATCAGGTTGAGTTGTTTTTTTTGTTATTTTTCAAAACAGTTTTTATCCCATTTTAAAAACAATAAAAATAGATTTGTGTATTTTTGTTGTTGGTTTTACGGTAACCCTCTAGCACTTCTTCCTCAAGCTATTCTCTCTCTCACTTCGCCGGTAGCGATCTCCAGATCGTCGGTCGTGGTCGCGGGTAACGGTTGTGATCGTCATTCGCGGGTAATGGTCGCAGTTGCGTTCGCCGATCACCGGTCGCTGGTAATGTTGGCGATTGTCGTTTGCCAGTAATGTCGCAGTTGCGGTCGCCGATCACCAGTCGCTGATAATGGTCGCGATTGTCGTTCGCCGGTAAAGGTCACGGTCGTCATTCGTGGTTGCCTATCGCTGATTGCCGGACGCAGCCTCTGATTGCTGGTCGCCGGTTATCGGTCCATTAGATTGACCTTTTTTGAAATTACAAAATTTTGATGTTGAAGATACATGAAAGAAATTTGGCAATGATTTTGAAAATGATTATGAAGTTCCTTTTCTCTTTGGCAACAGTTTTCAAAATCAAAGTTAAAATTATAAATTCATAATGAAAATTGGATTTGATTTTCAAATATTTCAAAATTGAAAACGGAAAATCACTCCAACCGGGACCTAAGAAACCTAAATTCTTGAGAACCATAGAAGGTTCCTGATCAATTCTACATGAAACTCTAGTAGCCATGCCCGAATGGAAAATCATGTCACGAAACTTATTTTCTATAGATACAATTCCATTCTAAAGATATGGGTACTTCGAAGCATTTCTTAGATATTGAAATGGCATGGGACAAGAGTATATTTGACAAGAGTATATTTCTTTCTCAAGGAAAGTATGTATATCCTTGATTTGCTAGTCCAAAAAGTAACAGGTACTGCAGGAGCCAACCACGTGACACCTAAATGATTTCTAATGGGAAGCTTTCAGCAGATGATGGTGATGAATGAAAGAAGCTGGTTGGTAAACATTATCTGATACTACTCTTTCTCTATACATATGATCAGACAGTTCATGTCTCCTCCAAGGGACACTCATTAGGATATTCAAAGGAAACTCCTAGGTAAGGCATAAGCCATAATATATAGTGATATATATACACATCAGGCGTGGAATGGGTAAGTGTTTTGTATTTTTTTTGTTTTTTATTTTAGAAACCAAACCCTGATATAGTTTGAAATCCACCAGTTCAGATACAGAACTATTTTCTGCCAATGAATGGAAATTTTATGAATCAAACAAAATACCAAATTGATTAATAAATCAGCAGCAAATCAAGATGAAGCATAAATTTGAATTATAGGACCAAAACTTTCAATGTATAATCCAAGGTGAGAAGGTACGGATTTACCTTTGTAAAGAATTTCTGAGCATGACTCCTGATTTGCACAGCAGTCTTTGTTCCTATATGCTCTGCACAACAAAAGTAAAACCCCCCAAAAAGGGTCAGGGGGCGTGAGAAAAAACAGTAGTCCTATTCCTATATACAGATTTAATCCAATAGAGAGAGCAGTTTCTATCATTTCCTATTAAGATATTCGAGTATGATAGATATCATGATTATTTGGCAAACTAAAATGCGTTTATGCATCTGAAGATATGAAGTATATATAAAGTATTAATGGTGAGCAAAATATTGCCTTCTATGCGCTGCCATGCTCGCCCGTATAGCTTCAAGGCTTCTAGAAATCTGTTATGTTCCTCCTCTGTCCATCGTTCTCTTTGCTTTGTGATAGTATATGGTTTTCTTGTCTGCAATTGCCAAGTAACCACTCAGAAGATGATGATGATGATAATAATAATAATAATAATAATTCCCTTTGAGGAATCGAAGTTTGCCATTAATATACCACAATAAAGTACTTACTTTAATAACCATCTCTTCTCCAGAGGAGTCGGCGTCCATTAGAGGATGTGTGCTGCTAGCGCTGCTTCAGATCTTCCCTGACGAGGAGTGGGTAAAAGGAATATCTCCTTTCGTTTTTTGTGACATGGAACACACCAAATAGTAAAGCCGTTTTGGTGAAAGCAAGCCGAAGCTGATGATAAGGTGATGCTACTGCAAAAGAAACAGAAAGCAAGAAGAATAGGTAGAGATCCGTCTCTGTTTGGTAACAGAAATTATAACTCTAGACATTCCAATCACAAGCCACAAGCAGGATAATAATAATATAGATTAGAAAGGAAAAAAAAAAAAAAGATTCAGCAAATTTTAAGAATCCACCGCAACAGAGAGACAGAGACGCTTCTCCGAAAGAATAAAAGAAAACTCTTTAATCAGAATCCTCACCAAAACGAACTCCACGACGCCAAAACCTTTAAAACGCGGAAACAACTACAATTAGTATATATATCACAACGACACTTCGAACTTGCACGTTCTAACTTCAAAATTACTATCTCTGCCACAATACTCCAATTTCCGTTCTCGTATTTGGTTGCCGAGAATACTTAATCACAGAGCAAGCAGAGGTTAACTCAACGTACCTGATATATTCAAATTCGGAAAGTTATTCAGTCGTTTTGCAGTTTCCGGAGATTAAATTTTCTCGGTAACCAAAAAGAGGGGAAACTGAATCATTTAAAAAAAAAAAAAAAAACGAAGGAAGCGAAAAGTACCTTGAAATAAAGCCATGGTGAAGAAGAAGAAGAAGAAGAAGAGAGTTGAAGGTGCGATCATGCATGTGAAGCGACGGAATTCACCTAGCACTCGCCGGAGGACTCATTTGAGGCGGTGAAGAATCAGAGTCTTAAGGATCGGAGGAAGAATCGAATTGGAAGCAGCAGAAAGAAACATTAGCAAGTAGCAACGGAAGAAGAATGAGGGGAGCGACTTCAACTACAACGAACCAGAAGCATCCACGCCCAACTGTTCAACACTGAGAAGCAATCTCAGCCACTACAATTTCATGGGATTTTTATTTATTTTTTTCATGAAAACGAAGGCTTAATTTTAATTTGAGGCTGCTAAGTGTGGAAGCGTAAAACTGCAAGGGATTGGGACAAGTGGCATCAATTTAGTGGCTGGTGGAGCTAACGCACATCCTTGCACTTTTCCTAAAAATATTTTACACTCTTTTACAATTTCTTTAATATTGTTTTTTGGGGCCTTTTCCCCTGAACTGAAATCTCATCCACAAACAAAAAACGCCAATGTTTTCAGTCCGTAAAAGCGTTGCCAGCTGTCACATGTAGGCCCCACACGGAGCGACTCGGCTCCTGCTTCCGTTTCCCGCCAACGTGGCACCTCGCTTTTCAGAGACTGCTACGTGGCGCTCTCTTCATGGTTCGTTACTTGCAGTGCTTTCCATGGCTCAATGGACACCAGCACTTCCTGTGACATCCGTGCGATTCTTCCGGTAGTTCTTTTTCTCTCTCTTCAGAATTTAATTTAGTAGTACATTGTTAGAATAAAGAAATTTATATTATCAAGAAAGGCTTTTTTTTTTTTTTTTTAGATAATCAATATACTATATTTTTAAGGTATCATAAAGCATCTGAATTGATTAATATACAAGGTTTTCATTGAACGCTTATAAAAAAAAAGGTTTTCACTGAAGATACATGTATTCTCTACTAAAAATTAAATATATAATTTTTAAGTGATTATTAAAAAATAAGTATTTTTAATAATATCACAATTTATGATTTTAAATAAAAGTATTTTAATGAAGTTCAATTTTAATAATTAAGTTACACGTGATAACTATACTTCCTAATAGTATATTTTATTGTTTCTGGGTTGACAAGTATATTGCTATTTTAGTTGGCTATGACTTTAAGGCTTAAGGCACAAATACGGAAACCTTTTTTGCAAGAAATGAACATAGAGGATATAATAATTTTTTAAATATTTTGTTTCTGGAACAAAAACTGGTTTTGTATTTTTGTGGTGCAGGAGTTGCCATGTGGCATCAAAGCAAGGAGGTGGACAGAGTGTGTTAGGTCTTGTCCTGTAGACCATTTCTGGATGATAATAATCTAAGCAATTTACGGGTGGGTATCGTATCGGTCACTTTGGATCGAATTTGTCGTAATTTTTTTTTTCTTGAACTGATCAATTTTAATTGATTTGGATTGAATGAAAGTTTTCCTAGTTTCAGTCTCTAATATGATTCTAATTAAGTTTATCGGATTGAATTTAAAATATAAATAAAAATGATTTTTCTTTAAAGTATTTTTTAAAAATAATTAGGAAAGTGATTATAATATTATGCAATTAAATATATTTAACTGAAAAATTAATTTTTAACTACTAGCTGGTCCAATATAAAACATGTTATATTTCAAGTTAAAAATTTAACTATGTTTTATATTATAATTATAGTAATAATTGATCTATATCTTTTTTATGATTAAGATGCTGGATCTTTATAATTAAATTAATCAATATCCTTGAAATAAAAGAATACAATTAAATTGGGTTGGGTTAAAAAGCCTAAACTCTAAAAGGTTAAAATAAATATAAAAAATACTAAATAATCAGTTGATCAACTTTGATTGGATTTTAAAAAGTGAAATCCGAGATTCTATACAAACTCATGATTTTCTAGTTTTTAACCTAATCTAGATATCTCCATTCTTTGGGACCAAATTCATATTTATTGTAATATTATCTGGTAATAATAATAATAATAATAATAATAATAATAATAATAATAATAATAATAATCATCATCATCAAGAGCATCTTTAATCCAGGTTAATTAAGATCAGTAGTAGATGAACCCAATGATCAATACGGAAAAATTAGAAGAAAAAAAAAAGATAAATAAGACAAAAGAAAAGAAAAATAAGATAAAATAAAAGAAGGGTGAAAGGAGGGAAAAATGAAGAGGAAATGAACTAAAAAGGGACCAATCTATAACATAGAGCTTAAAACGAGTCTAACCCTCCATCAACCTTATAGTTTTCTTCATTCCGTCTTAAGACACACTTTTCGCCAATTTATATTCACACCATTAATTCATGTTTAATTAACTTTTCCCAGGTAAGTTTTGGTCTACTTCTACCTCTCTTCGTGACGAGTTCTTCGTAACAAAGTTTTGTTCTTACATGAACATTCATGAGCCATTTATTACGTGTCCAAACCACCTCAATCTATGCTCCCTCATCTTTTCATTCACCGGTACTATTGCTATCTTTTGTTGAATATCTTTATTTCTTATCTTATCAATCTTCGTATAACCACACATCCACCTTAACATTTCATTTATGCTACCTTTATTTTATGTTCATGTTGCATATGTGATGGCCAACACTCAATTCCATATAACATTGAAGGTCTTATAACTTTTCTATAAAATTTTACTTTTAGCTTAAGAAAAATTTTGTGATCACACAAAACCCAGATGCACTTTGCCATTTCATACACCTTGTTATAATTATATGATTTACATCCTCACCAATCTCTTCACCTTTTTGCAAAATTGATCTCAAGTATCTAAAAATATCTTTCTTGGGTAGAAGGAGGGTCTTGATCACCATCTATTTCCAGCAAAAATTCACACTTTATATAATTAGTCTTGCTCTGACTTATTTAGATACATTTTTTTTTGGGTAGCGAGATACATTTTATTTAATGTTTTTTGTTATAAAATAATATTGAATAATTTTATATTTTTAATATAATAAAAAATTTGTAATAATTATTTAATTAATATCAATAAAAATCTTATTAACATTTATTTAACAAAAATATATACATATAAATTACTATGAGTAAATGTTTTGGTTAGGAGAATGGAATTATGTTGATTTATTTTTTTGGTTAGAAGGAGGGCCTGAGGCCCAAACAAACAGACATTAAGAAGAATAAGCAGACAAAGAAGAGAAAGTGCCACAGAATAGGCTTCTCCTAACACACTTTCACTTTTTACTTTTACACCCTCTTTCCCTTACTTTCTAATTTCTTTTTTTTTCATAAATATTCTTTTTTTCCAGAAATAAGTACACCCCCATTCTCCAATGCAACACAAACCTCAATTTCTTATAATCACCCAAATGAAGCACCGACAAAATCAAACTTAAACCAACCCACAAATGCTTGGCACAGTTCCATTGTTCCATCATTGGTATTGCGAATTGCATTAATCCCAACCTAACCACACATGACACAACACAATAAAAAAATAGAACGAAAAGGAAATGTAAAAAGAAAACCTCAATCATAGGAGCGGGCCTGTTGAGATCAAGCTTGCTGGTCGCCAGGGTAATTAACGAGAACAATGGACTCAGCTGTTTTAAAAGACTTCACAACATTTGACAACAATGGATCCCATGCCGAATACAGTGTAGACCTAGAATAAGAAAACCCAACATTTCGATTTGGAATAAAGACAAAGATGAGATGATTCGAAGGTCTGACGGAAGAGGGAGCAGAGGGGAGAAAAAGGGTGCACTAATTTTCAGAAAAATAAATGGAAAAACAATTAGAAAGTAAGTTAAAGGGAGATGTATAAGTAATATTTGAAGGTGTGTTTAGCAAAAGCTCACAGAATTTGACCCCGAAGGGACATTTTGGTGGGGAGCCCAATCTCATTCTGCAAAATTCTCCAAAAGGAACTTTTTAAAAAAGCGTTTCTAAAAAAAAAAAAAAACTATTCCATAAATTAATTTAGTTATTTATTAGTTGATTTTTAAATGCTCTCTAATCCTCTTATCTTTTAGATAAGTTGTATGAGAAAATTTTTACAAATTAACTAATATTTAATTAATGAAAAGTTAATTTTAGTTTATTGAAAAATTCATTTCATCTTGTTTTTTCTTCTTCTAAAAGTAGCTTATCATGTATACTGCTTTTCCAAAAGGTTGTTCATTGTTTGTGCTTGGATAGAATCTCTTTTATCATTTATCAATACAATTGGTAAGCAGATATTGTGGTGAAATTTCCGTCGTGGGTTGTGAGTAGATGAATGAAAACAGTCAGGCCCAAGGTTCTCATTAGATGGGGCAGTTTCAATTATTTATAGAGGTCATGGGTATGAGTCACCCGTGAATCTGAACAATTTGGGTTGAGTCATTTATGTATTTGGGTCAAAATCGAACCAAACTGATCAAAATCATTCATGTACGGGTTGCGTCATGAGTTTAAATTTATAGATCTGTTGATCCGTTGACCCGATTCGTGAACCCATAATAAAAATATAATTTATATATATATATATATTAAAATTTTAAAACTAAAAAAAAATTGACAATAAAAAAGGTGTGGTAATGTAAATGTCTGGACCGAATGAAGTGTCAGTCCCATAATCATCTCATCTCATCTCATCTTTGCTATGAAGGTGTGATACTATAAATGTTACCGGTTTATGTTTCTTTTTCTTTTGCGTTTCTGTGTTCTGTCTCATCTCATCTCCTTTGTGCTCCAACTGCTTCTGTTCTCTCTCATCTCATCTCATTCTCTGTGGTTTTGCACCAGCTCCTTCTCTGTTCTCTCTCATCTTATCTCATCAGATCGATCAAGCATCAGGATTTCCTCTGCACTTTCTATTTCTTTTCCAAAACTCTTTAATTTCTTGTGATTTTTCTAGTTTGTATTCATTGGGATTTTGATGGAAATAAGAATGAGAAGAAAAGAAATAACCTTCATTGTGGAGTGTTGACTCTAATTTTTGGTTATAGCAAAGCTTATTAAGAAATAGTTGTGATTCAGACAATTATAGTAAATCTTGTTCAAGAATCTTTTGTTTTAATTTATATTATAAGTTTATTTTAGAACATTATGTTGATGGTATTAACGTACATTTGATAATATCGTGTTAATTATATTGGATATTTGAAAGAATCATGATATAAGATAGTAGTTTCAAGAAAGAAAAATTTAAATGGCTAATCCGTTGGATCGAACCGAATCGACCCGTTCATGAACGGGTTGGGTTGGGTTTAAAAAAAATTCTGAAAACCGAACCGAATCGATTAAATTTGATTGAGTTGGATCCTAAATTTGACCAAAATCGATCCGAACCAATCCGCGAACACCCCTAATTATTTCGATACAAACCAACTTGGAAGCAAGTTGGAAAATTTTGGAACATCCTGTTGGTCCCAAATGAACTCAAGAGGGGGGGTGAATTGAGTTTTATAAAATAATTCACAATTTAAAATCAAACTCAAAGAAATAATATGGAGATAAGAGATAAAGGGAACACAATCAATTTTAATGTGGAAAACCCAATTGGGTAAAAAATCACGACGTCCAAATTGGATAATCAATCCAATGGACAACTCCACTATGATAATTTTGTGTACAAGAGTTCCTAGTATCCTAGTTTCCTAGTCTACCCTTACACAACAATTATCCCAGCTGGTATCCTTGTTTCCCAGCAAAAAGCTTTCGTCTCAATTCACCAAGAATAGAGACAGACTGGTATCCTTATTTCCCAGTCAGACTGGTATCCTAGTTTCCCAGCCAAAAGTCGCACGTCTCAATTCACCAAGAACAGAGACAGAACTGGTATCCTAATTTCCCAGTTGCGACCTCTTCCAAAGTCAAGAAGAATAATACAAATAAAATGATTACCTTTACGCTTCTATTCCTTAAGCAAATAGGTACCTTCAAATCCTGATGGAGAGTTGAAGAATCAAACTTGTCAAATTACTTCTATATGATCTCACAACAACTCTCTTAATGATGCAAACATATACTCTGTAAAACTCTAATATTATTTGGAATGGAATGCATACACTAAACACAGAACTATGTTTCTATTTATACTAATTTAAAGATATGATTTTATTCAATGAAATCCTAAAAGATATTCTATCTTAACTTAAATATATTTTATCTTATATGCAATGCAATCTTAAAGATATTATATCCTATTTTTGAATGCAATATTAAAAATATTTTATCTTATCTTATCTTTGAATGCAATCTTAAAGATAAATATCTTGGCAAGATCAATCTTCTCATCTCCTTACATAAAATCTAAAAAATAAATAGAAATAAATCTTCTTAATTCCATGTCATCTTGAATGATATCAATCTTCAAGATTATTCAAATAATCTCATCAATTATGCTGATCTTCATAAATCCAAAATATCAATAACTTCAAAATATTGAATCCAAAATATCAGTAACTTCAAAATATCAAATAATTATTATCAGTGCAATTAATCTAATAATATGACATTCATTATTTGTTATCATCAAAACTTTATAAATCTTTTGATGCATAAAGGGTTCAACAAATATCCAACACATCCCACATTTTCCTAACATACTCTCGTATTTTTTTAGTTTCTTTAAGCTAACATGCTATACCAAAATATTTGGAGAAAAAAAACAATTACTTATTTTGTTTTGCTGAATTCATTTTAGGATATGATAGTAATTTATCATTTAAGTTTTTTTTAAATAAAAATACATTTTCTCTATTCTATATAACAGTTGTAAGACTTGCAATGTTACATGGAGTTGAATGTTGGCCAACACATAAACAACATGAGTATAAAATAGAGGTAGCAGAAATGAGGATGTTAAGGTGGATGAGTGGTTATACGAAAATGGATAAGATAAGAAATGAAGATATTCGACGAAAGTTAGCAGTAGTACCGGTGAGTGAAAAGATGAAGGAACATAAATTGAGGTGGTTTAGACACATAATGAGACGACCCATTAATGCTAAGAACAAGAGTCTGTTAACAAGAGTTCGACAAAAAGAGAGATAGAAGTAGACCGAAACTTACTGATGAAAGGTAATTAAAGAAGACTTAATGGAGTGAGATATAGATTGGCGGAAGGCGTGTCTTAGACCAAAACTTACAAACTATGTTTTTTTATCGACAATGACAATTGTTAATTTGTTTGAATGGATAATTTGTTTAAGTCGAATAAGATCATTATGTATGAAAAAAAATCAAATATTTAATACAATGTCATATATAAGATTCAAACTCGATATCTTTAAATTGGTAAAATTCCATGCCAATTTTGGTCTACATGCTCAATGATAGACTATAACATTTTAAAAATAATTATTATATATAAAAGTAAAATAAATTTAGCATGAATAGTAATCTCTCATTGTATCCTATATTTATATGGCTTAAATATGAGTGTTGTCTCTCACTATATTTTAAATTTAACATTTTGTTGTCTCTTTAAATAAAATTTAATTTTTTTTAATCTTTCAAATTTATGATTTGCTTTTTTTAAGTGTTGTAAAAATCGGTCCGAACTGGCCGGTCGGATTGGAACCAGGTGGCCAAACCGGCCGATTTTGTGTTTGGACCGAAAATGCAACTAACTCGGATTGGTCCGGGTTGACCTAATCAAACCTGATCGGGTTTTCGGTTAGATTGAACCGACCCGCTGGGTTAAGAATTTTTTTTTGGAAAAAAAATTTGAAACAAAAAATTGAATAAAAATTTGGATTTTTTTTTTTTGAAATTTGGATTTTGGAGTATGGATAGATTTTTCTTACTTAAATAATGTTAGTTATATACTTATATAAAAATAGATACATATATAATTTTGAATTTGTAATATATACTGGGTCAAACCGAACTAATTACTGACCCACCGGTTGAACCACTAACCTATTGACCCACTGCATTGACCTGGTCAATGACCCACATGTAAAATTAACCTACTTCAAGGAGAAACTCTTCGAAGAAAAATCCACTTCGGATAATCGATTCTATGTCCTCCTCGATTTCCTGTAGGTCGTCTGAACTTGGATAGATCCTCCTCAGATTAATTTTTCACACAACTATGTTTTTTTTAGTTTCTTTGACTTATTTTTTTTCCCTTTAAAAACATAATTTATGATGGTTTTAAATTATGAGAGACTAAAAATATTTTGAAAATTTTAAAAGATTAAAAAAATGCTAAGTGAAACAATAGACTTCTAAATATGAGTGAGGATTTAAGTATTTATATTTGTCTGTTATCTATCTATTTGTCCATCCATCCGTCGATTTATGATTTATGTATCTATCTACGTACAACGACGTATCCTTATGAAAAGGAAATAACTTGGGCAATAAGGTAAGCACGATCATTGCGTGGTTTGATATGAATATAAACTAGAGAATGAAAAAATACACAAGAAGACAACGAAATGCAGAAGTCGTAAGTGTTATGCAGAGTGGAGATAGGCAACCTTCCAAATTCAAAGATTTATCGCGAAGAGAAGATGAAAGCAGCGCAAGAATTAGAAGATAAAGATGAAGAAAGCTTCCGTTGTGGTTTCCATGGCGCTGCAATAGGTAATAGAGCTGGGCGTATTTGACGTGTTGAAAGAAGCGGGTGCTAAGCTCTCTGCCAAAGAGAAAAGAGATATCGTCGAAGCTTTCCTGCGACAACAACCCAGAAGAAGCCTCAATGCTCTTCTTACCTCTCACTCCCGACCACCCACATAACCTTGGGACCTTTCCCAGGCTCTACAGCATCACTCCCGTCGCCAGATTCTTTGCTCGCAATTCTGATGGGGTTTCCTTGGGACCCCGGAATCCCCTCACGACCTTGCTCCATGACCACATCTTCCAACACAGCTGCTTTATCAAGATCTTTATCCAAGAATGCATGGAAAATCTAAATTTTAAAATTAACAATGATATTTCAACATTCCATAAAATTTTAAACATCTCATCTAACACTTTTCATTTATTTTTATCTTTTTTTCCTTATTATATCATGTCAAATCATATTTGTATTTTTTTATGGGAAAATGTTTCATAAACATGCATTATGCTATGAGACATTTAGATAGAGAAAACGAATATAGATATTATAAAATTTATAAAATAATATAGAAAGAAAGACATAGATAAATGAAAGATATTAATAAGATGTTTAAAATAAATGGATGGTTGTGTATTTTTATTCTTTGGGTAAATAGACAAATTGGTCCATGAAAGATAAAAAATAAAAATTTAGTCTTTAAATGTGTAAAAAATATGATAAATTAATTCTATTATTAAATTTGTAATATTCATTTTGTAAGTTATAAAATTTAAAGATTAATTTGTTTTTAAGTTATCAATAAGACTAAGTTGATAGTCACGACCTAAATTTAAATATTTTATCTTTCATGAATAATTTATGAATGTCTCATAGTTTCAATAATAAATTTGACTCTTTATCCTTACTATTTTTTCTCAGTCTCTTCTCTCTCTTTTTTCTCTCTTTTCATGTGTGTTGAATATGTGCTGACTATCAATAAGTAGTTAAAGACTAAAAATAAAATTTTTGCATATGAGGGCCTCTTATGTTCATCTTGTCCATTTGTCTTCTTCTAAACACATTACCTTTGAATCTTTTCTATCACATTCAACACAAACTACACTATTTCAAAGTACCAAGTTTGATTTGTAAGAAAAATAAGTTCACAATGCAGCTTTCCAAGAAAATTTCAATTCATTCTAACAAACAATTAATGGACAAATTTGAATTTGGTATATTTAACGCATGTATGAGTATGAACCACCGTCACAATAAAATCAAAAGACATTAATTTATGCTTGTACACAAAACCTTTCACATGATTCCCAAATTGAATATAATATTTGTCCCAGAATCTTACTAAAATCAAGAAAAGTGAAGATATTAGCAATGCTATAAAGCCAATCGATGAATAAGGGAAAATTTCATTCGATTACAAATTTTTCTATTATCTCCATTTCAATTAAAATTCAACATCCATAATCAACTTAGACCAGTGGAAAAAGAAAATTTCACTACAACAATAAAGAAATTCTGGCCGATAAAATTCAAAAAAAAATTCTGACCAATAAAACTCAAATCTGGAAAGAAAAAAACTTGAATTTATGAATGTCCATCACCTCTCGTCACAAAATCTCATATCTATGAATTTTATTACGGTTTCTGCTGCCTTTGTTGAGGCACAACACCTTTGAAGAGCAGATCTTCAAAACCAATACATACAAAAACCCAGATTTGAAGAAAACAAAACCCACATCTGAAGGAAAAAGATAACAGATTTGAAGAAGAAAAACCCGCTTCAGAGAATCGGTTCAGGCTATGGTGGGAGGATCTCTTGGTGCTTGAGAGCTATGGCTGTGTCGATTTCGCCAAAGGGTGCGTCCTTAACTTTGGGGACTAGAATTAACCCATGTAAAATTAACCCACTTCAGAGTTTCTCCACATGTAAAATTAACCTACTTCAGGGAGAAACTCTTCGAAGAAAACCCACTTCAGAGAATCGGTTCTACGACCTCCTGGTTTCCTATGGATCGTCTGTCGTCTGGGCTTGGGTAGATCCTCCCCACTTCTGAAGGTTAATTTTACATGGAGACCAGAATGCAAATTTTTAAAAATACACAAACCGGTAACAGGTAAAAAATCTCAATCGTTTATTTTATCAATAATATAACGGTAAATTTTAATGCTTCACCTGTGTATCAGTTTTTAAGTACTTCGCCATATAGACAGAACCTGTTGGATAACATCCAGAGTGTCCAAGGATATTTAGGGTCAGTTTGGATGTTAACTTTTTTAGAAGTACTTTTAGAAGAGAAAAGTAAGGAGAAAAAATGAAATGAGTTTTTCCATAAGTAAAAATAAGCTCTCCATTAGTTAATTTGTAGATGTCATCTCATTTTTTAGAGAAGTTACATTGGTGAGCTTCTACAAATTAGCTAATAGAGAGTTTATTTTTAGTTATGGAGAAGTTCATCTCATCTTTTTGCTCTTATTTTCTTCTTCTAGAAGTGCTTCTAGAGAAACTTACCTAAATAGACCCTTATTCTTTTAAGATATAAGATTGAAGTTAAAGATAGACGCCTGACGATAAGAAATACATTTATTTTTATATTTTAAATTATGCCAAAACTAATGTAGACATGTGTGGATCCTCTGTAATTTAAAATTGATATGTTTTCAAACTTGACATGGGAGTACTTTGCTTTAACTGAAGATAGGACAAGTGGAAAGAGATTTTAATTAATATAGGGTAGAGAGATCTAGTGATGATTCTCTTCCAACTGCTCCAGTTCTGTACATCTGGTATTTTCATACTTCCTTTACCTGCTGCCATAGTAAACTACTTGACTCTCTTGATTTCAATTAACTGCAAAAGGCAAATGACTGAAGAATAAATTGTTTGCACAAACTTGTGACGAATTCTTTTTTGTGCAGAATCTAATTTGAATGAAATTTAGTCTAGCAGTAGTTAATAATTAATAGCCATTATCTAGTGTCTCTAAAACGCTATGTTGCTTGTGTGGAATTTGTTTGTCATTGTTCACAGAAGCTTAAGAAGTATTTGGATGTTTGTTAATTGTTACATTGTCGATTTTCACTCCTTCGAAGTCCACTTCTTTTATTTCCTCTCTTACTAATCAGAGTGAGACAACAGTTCAAATTCGTTGTGCGTGAATGATTAGTGTTTCAATTTTCAAAGTCCGGCCGATAAAATGAAACATTGAAGACTGTAAGCTGCCACATTATTATTACATCAAAACACGGTTTTCTATATCAGTCTTTCGACTGTAAACTGATGCTTAGACGCAAGGTTCAATCAAGTTTTTAACACACCAATGATCAATCACACCACTATAGTGATGAAGAATGTTCTGGAATGCTACAAGGTTTGGAGAACATAAAAAGGTTTGTGGATGTTGGTGGTGGTCTGGGGATCAACATCAACTTGATCACTTCCAAATACCCTCATATCCAGGGTATCAATTTTGACTTGCCTCATGTCATAGAACATGCTCCTTCTATCCTGGTATGAACTTTACACAATATTCTAATCCTGTGGTCTTGGAAAATTGAAAAACAAAATGCTTGCAACAAGTTATATATATATATATATATATATATATATATATATATATATATATAAGACATAATTGTTTGGGAAAATTTATGAGTTTTACTAAATAACATAAATAGTGTCTAACTGTCTAATTTCTTTGTTTATTAACATAAGTATGCATGGTTTCCTGTACGTAACATGTATGCATGGGAAGGCAATTGAAAATTTTAAATCAAGGTATATGTATAATTACTTTTATTTTTGAGATAAATAAGTATCATTACTTTAACTATAAGAGAGGTTGACATAATTATTCTAATATTTTATGAGAGATGCTAATATACTTATGATACTTTTTTCATTCTTTTAGACTCTTTTTTTCACTATATTATAAGTATGATATATTTATTAATTTTTTTTATGATTAATCTTCGTTAAAGAACCTATTTGATTATCTTTAACATTATATTTTTTTAATTACTTTTTTTTATTTATAAAAACTTGAATTTGAAACTTTACTTCAAAAATTCAGTTCAGTTTAGTTATATTCTTCGGAATAGCCACATGTTGATTCTTTCTGAATTGTATACCATTGATTAATGCGGTCGTTGAAGGAGAACAATTTTTCCCTTATTTGGATTATACAAATAGCTAGTAACTTTTTGAACTTATATCATAGTACTTGATACTTCACATTCCTACCATCAAGCTTGAATCTTTCATGGTGGGACGGACACATGAGCATATGCAATGGTTTAAAAAAACTTTAATATAATAAACTTTTGACTTCACTTCACTCCACATTTCTTTGAGATGTTTGACCTTTGGCATTTCTTGTAATTAGAAGAGCAACCAGACAAATAAACTAAACATAAAAACAGTTTCTAACTAAAATTTCTTGGACATGGATTTAACTTTCAACATATATCTAGTCATATTAAGATGGAAAAAAAAATCTCTCTACTACGTACTTCATTCTATTGTGGATTTCTAACAACCGTAAGAGGACAACAATAAACTTTTTGAACTGCCATTTTAGTAGTTACAACTCCATACTAAGTACTTATTCTGTGCCAGCACTTATCAATGGGGAATTGAAGAGATATGTTGTTGAACGTGTCTCAGATGTTGTTAAGGTAATTTTAATTTTTAATTTGAATTAGTTATTGTGTTGTTAGTAATAATAAGTCATTTTCAAATTTTAAATTAGTTTTTGATTTTGTAATTTTAATTTGAATTATCAGTAGGCAATAACAATTTCTAAAATAACAGAGCATGATCTTTTATTCAGTTATTCAAATATATTTAAATATGAGACTTATTTAATAAAAAAAAGGTGTGACTTATTTAATAAAAAAAAGGTATGCCAACTGTTCCAAATTAAACTCACGTTAGTTTCTAGTATTGAACTAATGACATATTTGGATACAAGTTATAAGTGCTTTTGAGAGTTTTTCTACTGGAAAATATAGAATTTTTTCAGTAGAGAAGCTCTCATAATAAGTACTTCTAACCTTGTACCCAAACAGACTTTAAGTCAAAATTGACTTATTGATAGTGGTTGTACTAACCACATGACAGACAACAAAGATTTATTCAAGGAACAGAGCAATATAAGCACATTGAAGGTTTGAGTTGGAGATGACAAGTTCATCAGTATGAATGGAAAGGGAACTATAACAATCTCAACCAACTGAGGTATAAAACTCATTTCTAATGTGTTGTATGTTCCTGAAATTGATCAAAATTTGTTGAGTGTTGGACAATTAGTTGAGAAAGGTTATAAAGTGTTGTTCGAAAATATAATTTGTTTGATTAAAGATGTAGAAGACAATGATATTCTCAAAGTAAAAATGAGACGAAAAAGCTTTGCTTTAAATCCATTGAAGGAGAAACAAATTGTTTTTTTCAATAAAAGAGAATATCACTAAATTGTCTCACAAAAGGCATAAAGATGAAGAAAAACAAGCAAATTTAAAATAGAAGCCCCTAAGTCCCAAAGAAGTTCAACTAAAGAAAAAATTGCAACTATTGCACAAGAGCATACAAACAAGAAGATACACTTGAGGGAGAAAGATGAAAGAATTGAGTAGAATGAGAAGTGTTTAAAGTCCCTGACTAAGAACTTGAAAACTGAAAATGTCAAGGCTCGATCATATGTGAAGGAAGTAATAATTTTTTAATAATGTAAATCAACATGTTGAATTTCTGAAGAAGAGAGGAGTTTAGAGCCTCCAAGGAAAGGAGGAGTGTTGTTGAAGTGCATGCTGTTAAGGAAATTTTATTTTTAATTTGAATTAGTTAATGTGCTGTTAGTGAATAAGTCAATTTCAAATTGTAAATTAGTTTCTGATTTTTATTTTATTTTTAATTATCAATAGACAGTAGAGTAGCAGTTTCTAAAATAATGGAACATGATCTTTTATTCAATTATTCAAATGTATTTAAATATGAGACTTATTCAATAAATAAAAAAAGAAGGTGCACTAGCTATTCGAAATTAAACTCATGTTCTTCTCTTATTTTTTATTCTCTCCTTTTTTGTTCAAATTAAAATCAACATGGTCAATTCCTTCCCAAATTATACTCTTTTTCAATTTACACGTTATATATATTTTAGTGAGATCCTCACTAGCTCCCCAAGGAAATGAAATAGATTAATATATACAATGATAAGGTTTCCTTCAAATTCATGAAGTCATCCATGCTTGCATTAGATGTTTTTTCTTAACTTTGAAACCACAAAGGGATAATTGAAGAAATGATATCTACTTGAAGTAGAATGATTATTACAAGAGTTACATTTATTTTCAGGCTAGATTACATCACATGCGATAAAGTATGGTCAGGAAGCTTATTACGACACGCTAGGTTGCATCTTCAATAAAATACTGCAAGACAGATCTCTTTTGTATGAACAGAATCTAAGCATCAATTCCTCACTCTTTTAGCTGCTTCCAAGTATTTCGCTATATGTTTCCTTTACCTTTCGTAGAAAAGCTTCCCTGTAAATGTAAGCAAATTATTGAAATTAAAACATTTATCATGAAGTTAATTCGTTGAACCAAATTTCAATAAATTATTCAACGTAATTCGGCTCTACCTGTCTGGCTTGAAAACGAAGTTCTTGTAAGCAAACCACTGCAAATAAAGACAAATTGAAGATGAATAGATAGATAGATGTTCCTAAACCCCAGGAATGCAAGGAATCTATTTTGTTAAAAAAAAATAAAAATTAACTACTATTGTTCCTTTCCATGTAAATAGTTCTTCCATACTCTGATTATTTAACAATGTCAATATATATAGTATCATAAGAGAGTTAAAATAAAGAATACTATGTAAGAAGCAAATTAATTAAGGGAAAGTGTTATTATCCAAGTAGCTGATGCAGTTGATGGCAACAGTAAAATTGAGTGGACTTACCCCAGTGTAGCCAATGCCTACGACCTCAAGAAGCCCAGGAATTAAAGGAAGCCTATCAATTGCCTGTTATGAGTGACAATCATCAATGTTAACAACAAAGTATTCTATTGTCAGTTGTAGGTGCCAAAACAGTTATATATACATACTTAATGATGATCAGATAATGCAAATTAAGCATTTAAAAAGTAAATAAATAGCGTACTGAGATCATCCCAGCTGAGCCCACCAATGCAACCACACCAGCAACGGCCAGTGAACTCACTGCATATTTATCTTCAACTTTGTCCCACTATACGTAGCCAAGTCAGCAGCAACACAGTAAGTGTAAGTAACAACAAACAACAGAGATCGACATATACATTAATTAGTTCATCAGAGATCGATCCTTACAGCTTCTTGAATAGTCTTCACAATCTCTGGTGTCTCGGCAATAGCCAGGTCAGTTGTGGCGGCAACTTCTGCTGCGGGTGCCTCTCTTGTGGTAGCCATTGCCATAACATTGCGAGCAAGCCTACGACCTGAAGGAATCAAATTATTAGACGACAAAGGTGTTTTTTTTTTTTTTTTTTATAATTTGTAATAAATTGATTGACTCACAGAAAGCAGTGGTCTTCCAAGGACGAGTCTGAGAGTGAAAAGGTGGAGGGGGGAGAGTGGGAAGGGTTACACATTGTCTTGGAGTTGGAGGCTTGGCATCAACAAGGGTGGATGAAGAGGATATAGAGAGAGTGGAGGCCATCCCTGCAACTTGTTCTGTTAAGGATTCTGAGGCCCCCAGGGAAAGAATATAGATTATGTTGTTCAGATATTTATTTTCCCTGTGTGTTTCTAATTTTTCTTGGTTTATCAATGTCAATGCTGTTTCATAATCCGCCACAGCTTCAAGTGCTGAACCACTCATTTCTTTTCATTCTAGATAATGTGTGATGACATGGCTGGAAGATAGGGCTTTTATGGTTTTTCATTGGATAGGAGGTTCCTGCTTGCCCTTTATGAAATCAAAACTTTTCTAGATGCTTATATATTTCTTACAAGGGTAAAATTAATCATGCAAAAGTATCTTCTTCTTTTTTTTTTTTATTAAAGACTTGATTTTAGCTTTTTGACTATTTTCTGGGTAAAAAACGGCAGCACAAAATATCTGATATAGGTCAATTTGCTATGCTGGGAATGAGCAGGGGTAGGGGATATAGAATTCTCCATTCTATATATTATATAAAACATAGTTGGACAGGATCTGTCATTACACTTAACACATATTGATTCAATTACTACTCATATAAAATCATAAAATATAATAAAAAATAAACAAATCTAAACATTAATCAAATCAAAAAATTAGTTAAGGCTATAAAAAATTATTAAATTACAGTTATCATACATTTTTCACCAATTCAATTTAATTGTGGAACTTACACATTTCTTTGTATTATTCATTCATTCACTAGTTCTTCCTCGTCTCCTACATACTTTTTTAAAACATTTAACCTTATAAAAAAAATTCTTCTCTAGGAAGATCAGTTTCAAAAGTTATGAGTGATAGAAAGGGTCTGATCTCACAACAATGACTCAAATTGACAACAAGATTATTTATATATATATATATATATATATATATATTAAGAAACTAGTATTTTTTTTCATTTATCATGTTACCAATTTCAACTATAATGACTACCTAACAGGACTCAACTCTTGAATTTGGTCAAAAAAATAATTGTTGACTCAAAAAATGCATAAGTAACATAATTCATCTATATTTTTTAAATTATTTATGTTTCTCTAACATAATTTAAACTATTTTTCTTAATTAGTAGCAAACTCAATGATATAGTTTCGAGTGACCACCATCGTAATAGATTATGCATTTCTAAGATTGTTATATTTATTTTTTCATTGTATTATAGGTTTGAGCATTTAATCTAACTCATCATTTCGTACATTTTTAGGAGTTCTTCTATTGGAGACAGAATATAAACACTGAATTTTATAAAGAACTCAGAATTATCTTACAAAGGTATACAATTTTTTTGCGTAGATCGTATGAAGAATATTCTTGAATAATTTTATTTGTCTTTAATTACAAATTCTATTGTTTTTATTTTTTTAAGGGAAACTACAAATCGCCCTGAAATTTAATCGTTGTTCGGTCTCGTATATTTCGTTAAAAAAAAAAAAAAACCAATGCACTGCAGCACGAACCACAACCTGCAAATTAATCTGAGAAATTATATTTTTACAATCGTTTCGTATATTTCGTACGATATAAAAGATAAAAGTAACTGAAGTCTTGGTATTATATATGTTAAAATGCATATATCCTAATGGATTATATGTTATCAAATAGGTATTTAATTTAAGTCCAGCAATTAAGACAAAGCAATCTAAGACTTTTCAACAAATACTTATAAGGTTATTGAAGCAATGAAGGCAAATAAAGAGAAAAAATAATTTCTTCTTATAAGATTTTTTTTAACTCTTGCGCAGTTTGGACAATGACCCTAAAATATATTGACAATTTTCATAAAGCACCATCTATAACATTATGGTAAACTTATAAGGCGAAGCTACTGCAGAGCTGAAGTCTGAACAGTGAACAATTTAAAACTTGTGATCAAATAAACGCCCCCATTAAGGCATGCAACAAATTGAATTATAAACTGGCGAGAAGCTTTACGTTTTCATGTGACACACAGAATTTGTCAATAACAGAATCCAAAACGCAGTGGCAGCTGCTCATGATCATGACGCCACGCTAGGAGCTATTTTTGTCTCCCATTAGTCCTAGCCGAACAAAAATCTCATACAAGTACTGAATTACACAAGTAGTGCGTATTTGAATCATTTTACAGTCAAATTGATTTTGAATAAAATTAATTTTAAAGAAGTGTGATTTAAATTTAGAATAAAAATAAATTAATAATAAAACTTATTCTAAAAATTTAATTTTAATCTAAAACAAAAGTTACTTAATTAAATTTAGTTACTTTAATTTAGAATCATTTTTTATTTTTTAATGTAAAATAAATAAAAAAATTTATCTAAATTAATTTTGGACCCAAAAAATTCATTCTTCAACTTAAAACTAAATACTTACTTAAATAAGTAACATTGTCTATGCGTATCCTGCCACACTAGAAACAAAAGTTGCATATGATGGATATGTGTTTAGATGAGTACTTACAAATTTCATTTCAGATAATTTGAATATTTTTGCGATTAATTTTGGTTAAAATGAGTTTAAAGTGATTCTATAATAAATAAATAAAATAGTGTAAATTATACCCTCTTTTCTTAAAAGATATGCTTACATTGTTCTGAATATTTAAAAATGAATAAATATAACAGAATTCAATCAAATTTGAAACAAAGTAAATATTATAACTGATATCCTAACAAGTGAACTTTTCTTTTTTACTGAATGAATGTAGCAAAAAAATGAATGTAGGAAGACGAGTGATAACAATACACACGATGAAACACACTCTTTCTAGTATATTAGTTTCTTTTCTTGTATTGATTTTCATCAAAATCATTATTACATCATGAAAAGCCCATGCCATCTCTTTTTTGTTGTGTTTACCATTGGAGACATAACCTGACACAGTCCATGTTAGGCCTTTAGCAGTTTTTCTTGCTTTAGCCCATCTGGCTACGCTTTGATTGCACATTGTGTTTTCTAATTCTAAAACACTAATTTCCTGTTCAATTTCTCGAAGTAGCTGAGCATTTTGCCTTGCTGACTGCTGACTAATCACTAAAAATATTAAAATATATCAAAAGATTTTTTGTCCTAGGTGAGAGATGATAGATGTTTCTCAACCCACTATATCATATACTACTAATTCCATTGTACGTGACTACGTCACTACAAATTCTCTCATTAAATAAATTTGTTTGTGTTCACTATTCATGTAAAATATATCAAAAGATTAATTTCTTTTATAAATCTTATCAAAAGATGTGTAGACAGACACTAGACTAAGTCCTATCACTCTTCAGAATTTTACCTACTATATTAATTAGAGTTCCAATTTCAGAGTTATTATCTTATTTATATAAAAAATTTATTCAGTATCTCTCAACACGAAAATTTTAGTCTCCTAAATCACAATTATGCCGGTAAAAAACTCTAATAAAAATAATTCAACTTGAGCTAAAAGGAATATTGAATTGAAACTAACAGCTTCGATAAAAACCGTAGAATGGAATGATATCACCTGTGCCTTTGTATTCTTTGCACGTTTCGACAATTGGACCCTCGATCGAATATCAATTCTGTGCAGTTTTGCAGCGCATTTCTAAGTTTACATCCAAAACCAAAAGTGATTCCCTTTACCTACTACTAGCTCTGGTTCTTCATTCCACTAAGCACTAATCAGTCAAATAATCCACTGGAAAGGGAATCCAATACCCTGAGAACAAAGCTTCACTCTGAAATCAAACTCCAACAGAGGAAACTTCATAGATGCGATGCCCAACATCGAGTGTCTCATAACTTATACCAGTTTGATTTATCTGTTAATCATTATATTTTTAATTAAATTTAATGTTTATGCACTATTGTATAAAATAATATTATAGTATTATACAATCACAAATCATCATTTTAATTTTTTAAAAATAATTATTTTAAAAAGTAAATAAATTTATCATCCATAATCATTTATTATTAAATGATAGTGTAAAAAATGGTACTGATGTATAATCTTTTTTCCCTTTTTAATTATATTTTCATCTTTATCTATTATTTCCATTTCTTTTCATTTGTAGCTTTTGAAAAAAAAATATTATAATTAAAAAATAATTTATATTTTGATACAAGATTATTTTTAATTATTGATAATTTCTTTTAAAAATATATCAAATAGAATTTAAAAATAAAGATGAAAAATAATAGTTGAAAGATATAAGTAGTTTAAAAAAAATCAAGTATACGGATAATGAAAAAAGAAAAGTGATTTGAGATGGTAAAAAATAAATTTTTGCGACTAGTGGTTAAATCAAATTAAAATTAAAATTAAAA
>PYAF01003464.1:297914-311429 GCA_007407185.1 Glycine tomentella
ATATGTGAACTTATATTTATAATATAAAAGTATATATTAATTTTCAGTTTCTTAATTATATCTTATAAAAGGAGAAATAATAGATTTTAAAATATTAAATAATAAATGAGAGGGATATGAGACATATTAAGCAATTTCAAATAATTTTAACATAAATAAATAAATAAATCACCTTTATTAATATGTGTCCTATAACCTTAACAACAAATAAAAAGAGACGTGGAAAATAATTGTTAAATATCTTATACTTATCATAAATGAAAGAAAGAATAAAAGTCGTTTTAGAAAGTTAAAAAATTAATAAATAAAACAAAGATATTAATGATATTTCGTTATTCGTCTACTGCTTAAAATAGATAAATAAAAAAGAATAATTAATTATGCATCAATTATTTGATCATCTCATAAGCGGAGGACCCATTCGAATTTCTAAAAACCGCATCTAAGCAACAGAGCATAATTCATCAGTGGAACTACTTTACTGCATTATCTTAAAGAATTTTATTTTAAGGTAACAATTGATGCAAATGTTAAAGTGTGGTTCAAATAAGTTCTAAAGCGTGCTTCATGTGGGGTTATGAAGAGAAATGAAAATGCTGAGTGTACTAGAGAAAAGCTAGCGTTTACTTTAGTTTGTTAAAATGGATTAATTAAATTAGATTTAAGTATGCATGAAATGCGGAATATTACAACTGGTAGAAAACTTGACTTGATATCAAATTAATTTCTTATGTTAGAGTTTAAAAGGCCAAAATCGATTAATCCATTCCCACATTGCATACAAATAAGTTACAGTTATATATAGAGAAAGGAGTGAAAATGGGATATAACTTATGCTTACACCTATGGCTTTACAAAGGCATAGCAGTTTCTAGACGATGATGCCATACTTTTCTGCACCAAGTGCTCTGCCTTGAGTTCAAACTCACAAACATGGACTCCAAACCCAAATGCAAACTCACAAATACATTAATATAATTGCTGATTAGAAAAGAAAAATAAAAGAGACTAAGAGTAGCAGCACATTATTACAGTGAATTGAGGAGGGTCATATCATATAAATGATAATCATAGATCGACATCGCAGGGTGTAACTCCGAGGAGAGGAACTTGACCCACCAAGCCTTTCTTCAAACCCATCAAAACATCGCACTTAACGTAGAGTCCATAGTGCGCAGTTTTGATGGCCCCAGCCTTCCACCTCACTCTGCCCTGAAATATCAGCCTCAGACCCACCACCCCATAAGCCTCGTCCACCGCCAGCCCGTGAGACACCTCCACCGACACCGGAAGCGGCGTGCCTCCGATCACCGGCGACACCGACACCGAGCTTCGCTTCTCCTGGTACAGAGGCGGCAGCAGAACCTGCGGCGTTATGGCCTGGTTCCTGTACGAGACAAAGGCGGAGAACCTGTCGTAGTAAATGGAGACACGCCTGTTCGGGTTCTTTATGAGGACGGAGAACTGCATGGTGCTTGACATCAGCGGTGGGGTGGTGCTGTTCAGGTCGTAGACGGCGGCGCCGATCACCTTGAAGCGCGGCTTGTGGGGACGGTAGACCAGCCAGAGGACTAGGAGAGTGACACCGGCTAAGAGGAGGAAGATGGTGATGCCTGTACACACTGCGCGTCTTGGATCACCGGAAACTTTGTCCTTTGACATTTTTTAGTATTTTGCTATGTCGCTGTGGGTGTTTGTTTAGATGGGAGGTCAATATAGGAGAGGAATCTATGAGGAAATTGTTACATAATTTTACTTCACTTCACATTTTTTTGCATATATACACGTGTAGCCGGTGTGTCTTAATGAAAAATGAAATATAGATGAGTGGTTATATATATACATGGCATTTGTTTGTTAAAGCAGCTATTTCACTTTTCTTTTTTCTCTCTCTTACTATACTAAGTATATAAGTCAGTGAATGTACATTTTAATTATCTACTCTATTTCTTTCTTTACTATCAAACAAAGCGTAAAATCTTCCATAGAAAAAATTACATCTACATTGTATGTGCAAGGTTGTCTTTTCACGAAAGATGAAATCTCATAATGACTCCTATATAAAAAAGTAAATACAAGCTATTTACAATGTTTAACATAAAATTTCGTTCCATAATAAAAAATAAAAATATATATTATTAATAATTATATCCTATAACTAACTATCCCCAAAACAAAAGATAAACCAATACTAATTCATTAGTAACAAATATAAAATCTTAAGTTTAATTAAATCAAGTGCCTCATTTAATTTCTTCACAGGCAAGCTATACAATTAGCTTTCATGCTGCTTATGTCAGATGATACCAATAGTCAAACCTATAATGAAAATCGAATGTGGAAACAACAAAGTTCACCCTTTCCTTTTGCAGTTTGTGTTTACAAACAGAAAGAATAATTTCCTTTTTATTTTGGCATGTGGGGTAGGTGATGATGCTTTTAAAAAAATTATCTCGAAAATAAATGAAGCACCTAAAGAGAACAAAAGTAGAGGAGGACGGGGAACGGAAACAAAAACTAAAGAATGAGATGTGGCTCAATTTGACTCCTTTGGCCGACATATGGCTAAGCTTAGACAAGAAAAATGAACAGTTTACGCATGCAATGAAAGAGAAACGAGATAACAAGTGATTATGTGTTTTCACTTCAATTATACAAATGTTTGGTTCCGTTTGGACCATGTGCCTCGTAAGATCCTACAGCAAACTCATCATACTGTTTGTCCCACAACTGGTATGCACGCGTCACATACAATTTAGTTATACACATCACACATGTTAAACACTATTTATGCATTCGGTGCAAAACAGCTGCCCTGTTTTCATCTAGGATTACTCTTGTATCGTATATGGATAGGGATGTATTTGCAACCGGAACCAAGTGCTCTCCAAGTTCCAACAAGCCAAGAAAATGCTTTCTGGAGTATATCTCACCAACACTCTGCGTTCAGTTAACACGCTTGGCGATCATTTCAGATGGAATTAATGAAACACGTAGAAAGAGAGGAATCAGGAAAAAGAAAAGTGAAGTGCATGAACGGTCAGGGGAGACCATGATCCCATAACATACAAGTACTTTCACAAATCACAAGGGAACTTCAGAGGCCAATAGTTTCAACGTGCAATGTTCCAGGAGTCTTAAGTAGTGACTACTGCGAATCTCATACATATTGCCAATATACTGATGTTAACTAGATTCTCTGGATAGTGCAACTAAAAGGATGCTCAAATGATCAATGTAAAGATTAAAGAAAGATCGTTTGATTGCAAACCAGAGATGCTTGCCGAGATAATTAAAAAAAAAAAAAAAAAAAAAGAAGAAGAAAGGTATTTCAATCTTTCAAGACAGAAGCATACTGCCTATATAACGATAGCCCTATATTAGTATTCAATCAAGAAAACATATACACGAGGTAAAATCAAAACTTCGAATCAATCCTACTAAATACTTACAATCCTACATTCTAAGAGACAGCCAATATAACAAGCCAGAAGAAAATACTAACAACGCTAAGAGGAAACATAATTTCACCAGGCAAACTAAACCCTACAGTTAATCCTTGTCGAGAGAGGCAAATCAGTTTTGGAAGTCAGACTGTAATTCAATGATGAAGGTAACTTGAAACAAAACAATTTCAGGAACCACCACCCACATCTGCTACTGGATGATCATCTTGTACTTGGCGAACAAACTGCCCTTTCACCCGAGGGCGCTGCTCTGCCAATCTCTTCCGGCTTTGATATCGAACCTGTACGAGAAATTTGAATAATGAGCATTTGAAAGAATCTTCCAAATATGTATGTCTAAGCAACTAAAACCACTGATTGCATTAATCATAGATTAATGAAGTTTCAAATTCTAAATTCTGGTAATTTCAGGAATACATGGCACCAAGTAATTGCACGATACCCCTATTGTACATTTACCCTTAGAGCTACTACCATAAATATTTTCTGAGCAACTCTTTAGAAGCAGTGATAGCACGGATGCAATACCTTTTTCTCATAGCATCTGTCTTTCCGTTTCAGTCGAAACTTTGTTAGAGCTGCTTCTCGTTGGCTTGTGCGATGAGAATCTATCCCTATGAATCCATCATAACTGCAGTGACCACTATCAATAAAACTTCCATGGCTCACCTTGGCTACCTTAGCTGAAGTAGCATTTCCATCACTTCTGCAGCCTATGGTTCTGTGTACACCACTACTATTATGAATTGCCGAGTCGTGGAAAAAACTAGTAACAGCACTCTGACTAGCATCAGGAGAGTCATGTGTCTCACAATCCATATTGCTTTGATCATTTACATTTTTATCAGAAGCATGGGTTGCCTCTTCTGACCAGTGATGACGTTCTGAGTTGTGAATTTGAGGATTGGACTGGGAGGAAGTGCTTGTGGGAAATGGAGAACTCTCTTTCTGGCACACAGATTTTGGAGTCCATATGGGATGGATACCTGATTGTGCATAAAGCATAGAAGGGAAGACATTTCCATTTCCTGTGGACTTGTGATCAGAAGTAACCCCTTTAGCAGGAAAATATCCAAGTTGACTGTTTGGTAATTTTGGATCAACTTGTCCAGACTGATCAATGACTGGAGAGATGATTTTCTCCTGATTTTGATTTTTTCCACCATATTGATGAGAAGTAGATGCATTTTCTGAGAATTTGTGGGATTCATGAGAACTCTGACTGGAATTTGTTAATTTAGCAGCGATAGTTGATGGTGTTGGAAAAAGGGGATGCAACAACTTACTACTACTATACCTGCAGATAAGGATTTTATCACATCATCAGAAATTCTCTAAGGTATTTTTGAGAAGTGCAATAGCAAACATGCTTCGGAATGCAAGAATTGATACTGATTTCTTGACCTACAGAAAAAGTACAGTTATGTATAGGTCAGCACACCCTCCTCCCCTCCTCCAAAAAAAAAAATAAAAATCAGGCTTTTAAATTTTGGGAAGTACTATTTACATTGCTGATGATTGAGGATAAAACACGACAATATATCTGGTGTCAATTGTTTTAGTCCATATGATATCACCAGTTAGTCAGCTTTTAACACCATTAGTCTGACATGTAGAACAACATAAGCAAAAATAAGAAAGACACTAGAAAGAAAATGTATAAAACAAATTATAGAAACCAAAGATAAACTTCGTTTTGCTGAATGTTACTTTGTTAGAACAAGGAAAGCTTTGTACAACACCGATCTTCAGTACTTCAATAAGAATTAAAAAATCACAACCAAATAGTGAACTCACCTAGAAAAGGCAGAAGCATTTGAATGGTTCAATACTTGCCTTTCCTCAGATGAAGCTTTACATGAGCTTCCAGGAAAATCTCTTCTTCTTAAAGAAAGTTCCAATTGTGTATCAAAATCAAACTTGGCAGTGTTACCACTACTGAAACTACATTTTTCATCAGTGCTCTTTGGAAGATTCTTGAATGTAGCAATCAAGTCAATGGCCCCAGTAGAAGGATCTACCAGTTCATCACTGCGTCCATGAATATCTGTATTAATTTCAGGATTGGATTTGATCAACTCTATTCTTAGAACTTCATCTTGATTTCTCGTTTCATGGCATTCATAGCCTTGACCTAGCCTTAAACCTGTTGGTTTAAAAGTTTTGTTGCACCTTGAATCTTCTGATATAAACAGTGTTTTCTCTGCAATACAAGCTAACTGTCACTAAAAAACAAACTAAGGGTAAAAAATTTGAGCAAAAGTTAAAAATAAAAGAAAGTTGCACACCTCCAGCTTCATCATTATGCTTATCTGATTCCCTTTCACATTTGGTAGAGTTTTCATGCTTCATCATGTCAATATTGCTCAAATTTGAAGAGCTCTTCAGCTGCGATATATCCTGCATATTTTCCAAGTATGTACTCTCAGCTTCCAAAAATGGCAATGTACAAGTGCTCTGCACAGGAGTTGGCAAAACATGCAGTTTCTATGTGAAATTTCATGAAGCCAGCCTAACCTATAAAGGAAAATTTCCCAAGTTGGGAGAGAGTGGCATCATATTGTACAAGGGATTCTAGGTTTATGCCTTTGTACGTGTCTCAGGTCAAGCAATGAAAGTGTAGATAAAACTTCAGAAATTAAATCAGGATAATTAAAAGTTAACAGCTGTTTCACACCTAACACGCTGAAATCTGAGAAATTGACACAGTGAAGGTTTAGGGGCCGGGGGAGGAAAAACTTACTTGAGCCTCACTTGTTTTCTCACTGCATTCACCATTTTTTGGTGTAGAAGCCACAGAACCACTAGAGTCATTGCTTGCAGCATGGTTTTCTGCAGCAAAACCAAGTTCAATCTCTGGTAGTGTAAAATTTTGAGGGGGCCTGCTTATCTGTATAAAAAATATAAAATTGAAATAAGAAAAGAAAAGAAAAGTAAATATAAGTCAAATTAGTAATCCCACACTAACAGACAAAAGAAATATCAGAAGGTTGCCAGAATAAAATTGAAGAATATGACATACGGCGTGCCTTCTCCATACATGCTGCCACAAGTTTCTTAGCTCATTCTTGCGAACAGGTTTTATAAGAAAATCAGCCGCACCTTTTAACATGCATTTGAATACCATGCTAACAGAATCCTGAGAAGACATCACTGCAAAACCATAAGGAGTTGAGACAAATTTGAGTCCATTAGACACATCTAACTACTAATAATTAAGGCCACACAGTACCAAGTCAACACATACTTATGATGGGAATGTTTTTGCAAATGTCATGCTCCATGATTAAAGTAAGAAGTGAAAATCCAGATATTGATGGCAAATCCACTTCTGTTAATATGAGATCTACGTCAGATGGTTTGTTCTTCAATGTCTCCCATGCCTTTAAGCCATCACAAAATGCGACAACTGCATGTAAAAATTACCATTAAGAAGTTCATAAGCATTTTGAGCTTAAAGATAAATTCATCTTTCACACACTAGCTTGGAAGGAATTAACATATACAGTGCCTACACTACACAATACATAAATCAAAGACCTTTCATAAATATTTAATTAAAAAAACATTATTTAGTGCATGTGCACTGTGATTAGTTTTTTTTTTTTTTTTAAACTTAAATTAAGCTTCTAGGTCGAAAGATCATTTTGAAGATTGATTTTCTCGTAACAAAGTGAAGGTGGATCATGTTCTTCATGAAGCTAATTCACGCGTGAATTACTTGGCTAAGCTGGGCATGATGGAAAACCACCACATAAAGCTGTAAGTGGATCAAACCAGATTGATAGCCAGTTAGATCAAACCTCTAAAACTGTAAGTTCAGAAACCCTCTCCAACCGTTCCTTTCCCCAGGTTAACGAGTGCCGTTACCTTTATCCTCGTCTCTCTAAAATAATGATGTTGGGGTTTTATCCATTTGTTGCTGTTATGTTTGACTTACTAATTACTATATTTGTGATGAATAAATTTGATGGCGTTAGAGATACACACATAACCTCAATGTTTTTCTCCACGATTCTACTGTACATGCATGGATAACAAAAAATGCAGTTAATGGGGTATGACCTCAAAAACAAGAAACGCTGCTTTCCTCGTTGAAGGAGAAGTGACTTTTTGAAAACGTGGCTATTGAATTATTAACTTGTGTTCTATTATTAAACATGTTTAAGACGAAAGAAAGGTGGTTTTAATTTCCTTAAGAAACATATTTAAAGAAGAAAAGAAAAGAACCTTGGTAACTGCATTTACGGAGAAGAGCAGCAATGATGTGTCGAGTAGAATCATCAGTTTCGACAAGCAAGACCCGAAGCACCATCCGAGGCAGAAATCGTTCCCACTGAACCGCGGAGGCATTGTTGCTCTGTTCCTCTGGCGACTGTATCACACCCTTGTCACCCGCCACTTCACCCATTTTCAAAGAAGCTGCTGCTGCTGCTGCTGCTGCTGCTGAATTAATCAAAACACCACACTATAACTGCAACAAATGTCAAAGCCCTAATTGGACGCAAAGAAAAGAAAGAAGAAGGAAAAGGCACCTCATGCTTAGTCATAAGTTGAGCAATGAAAATATCTGAAAAGTCCGCTAAATTGAGTGGAGGAAGAGAGAGAGAGAGAGAGAGAGAGAATTTCGCAATATTCAAACCGGCTTCAACGTCGCCTTACAACCGCGAAAATCTAACAAAATATCTTCTCATGCCAGGTATATGTGAATGTGAATCTCATAACTCTCATTACCATTCCGTCCCCTGATGACGTGTCCCATTCTCCGCCATCGGTTTTTGATTTTCCCCTACTCCAGTGGGATCCACCCATTAGACACGTGCCTCCTTCTCTTTCCTGCATACTGGGTGACATCACATGACTTTAACAATGTTGACCTACCCTGGACTCCAAGATATTTTTTGCCCAGGAATGCCACGTCAGTGATGCGCTACCACATTTCGGATCTCCTGGTGGCCACTCTGACACGTGGAACTTTCCCGATTCTGTGGCTCTCCCCCGTCTGTCTCCCACCACACCACCACCGCATCTTTTTCTTCAATCCTCTCTCTCTCTCTCTCTCTCTCTCGCTTTTACATTTGTCTCTCCTACCTCTTGTTTTCTTTTTTAACATTTTTTCTTTCTTTCGCGCAACTTCTAACTCAATGTACGTAACCCTTGTCCACCTTCTATTTCACTGTTTCTGTTCAAATTGACTCACTTCACCAACAACTCTGCGAATCGTTTCGTGCCAAAATCTCATTAGTGGTCCCGTTATGGTTTCTTCCATGCGACAAATTGTTTGGTAAAATACCATTTGGAAATAACAAAAATGCTTAAATTTCTTAATCTATTTTAAATATATATTAAATGTTTAAAGGTCTTTTGTATTTATGTATTCTAAAGTGAATTTTATTAATGTTATTTAAATTATATATATTACTGACTTGATTATGTACTTATTTACTTATATAATCTTCGAATGAACTAATCATCACGTTCAAAGACATAAAATCATGTTGAGCGGGACTAAAATACAGAAAAAGAAAATATAATGATTTAATCAGTGTAATAGTTTACTTAAAATTTAAAATATTAAAGAGGATGACAAATCTAGCCTTACTCGCGAATATCCAACAACTTATCCCACCTTGGACAATGAACAAGGTGTGCTTTCTCTCCACTCCCAAAAAGCTTGGGAAGAGTTGTACCACGTGTTTTGTGAGATACTAACGATCGTTATTTGTTAGACTTTGTACACAAAGAGTTTATTAAGACCATTTTTGGGTCAATTTTTTTTTATTTTACTTTCTACTCCATGTAAAAAATAAGCGTCTGAATTGAGTTAATTTTATTTAAGTACTTTATTACTTCATTTTTTAAAGATTACTTGATTAGTTCTAGATAAAAGTGATGGAATTAATTATATTCCATATATTTTTTTAATCAGATAAGTGTTAACAACGCAGTTTCTAACATACTCTTATTAATATATTTTTATTAATTAAAATTGATTGAAATTATAAAATCAAAAAATAGAGTTATTAAATAGAATGAAAACATAAAATTTTGTAATTTTTAATAAATATCAAACAATATAAGATAATATATTTAAAGGAGTGTGTCCAAAAGATGTATTCCTAGCTATTTTTTTAATTATAAGAACAATAGTTTGTTTTTAAAGGTTAAGAAATTTTGGTAAATGTCACCATTAAAAATACTCTCAAGTGTCACCGTTGTTGTACCCATTCAACGTGTCCCATTCATTGACGAAAATATTCTAGAGATTGGGCGGGCTTGTAACTTGCAAGTTGATTGTTTGAGTGTATGTAGAAATAGAACATTAAATATATGAATTCTTAGAAATCTTTGTGCTCATCATTTAATTAGGTTAGATATATTAATTAAGGATTAGGTACACTAATTAATTTGGGAAAAGAAATTTTGACCTTAGAAATTAGGCTTAACTTAAATAACAAAATTCAAATTATAAACACAAGAATTGGATTTTAAAAGATGGAGTTGTTGCTTGTGGTGAAGAGGAAAATGATTTCTATTTTCTAGACTCTATTAATTGGTTCTTGTCACAATACCTTACTGTCCATTATTGTTAGAAAATTGAGGATAAATATCTAAAAGATTTATATTAATGGATTATGATTAATTATATAAATCTTCCTGAATCAGGCTAATAGATCTTAAGATTTAAGTTTATGAATTTTTTTCTCACTAATATAATATTCAAATTTTTTATTTTTATTTTATGTGAGATTTTACCTTGGAAGTACTTCAATAACTATTATCAATTTAACATGACTAAATATCTTAACAAAAGAAAATTAACATGACTAATACACTTTTCGTAGTATGTGGTTGTACTATTTTTTATATCCACATCAAACCTTTTATCAGACCTAATAAAAAAATATTTGGCTTTAGTGGGTTTCATACCTTAATCATTTACAGGTTATTGTTTCTTTTCTCCTCTGTGATTTTTGTGCGATTTAGATGATTTTTAAATTTTTTAAATTTGCTTCGATAATTTTATTTGATTTCTTTTACTGGAATAATTTTATTTGATACTAATTGGTACTTGTGATAATTCTCGGTGAGAACAATACTTTACTGTCCACTATTATTACATAATTAACTGGTGCATTTGTCATGATTGATGGTTAATATTTTTTTACTACTATTTTATTATCCTCAAAAGCCGATGCAAACATTTGGCTTTAGCAGGTTTTGGTTTGAGTGAGACATGAATAAGCAATACTTTTCCTAGTCCTACCATGGCCTCAAAGGATTAAGCCAAACCCAATAAGATTTTTTGGAGTTTATTGCTACATCCATATTATGCTTTAGTTCTTCAATTCTTCACCAAACCTGCTCTCGTCCCCTGGAAGCTCAATATAGTTGGGATTTAAATTTTTTTTTTTTTACGACTACATCTTGCCATTTCCAAAAAAAAAAAGAAAAAAAAAGTATGCTTTAACTTTGCTTACTACTTCAGGCGGACGCCAAGTATAAAGTTTATATCATTCGTAATTTAAAGAAAGCTCGTATCAGACTCTTCTTGTTGAAGACAGAAAGTTTGTTTTATGAAGAAATTCATGTTGATTCCTATGATGTCATATCGCCTATGGAAAGCTCACATGTCATGCTCAATGCTTGATTATGTGAATATATACTAAAATGAGAGGCAAACCAGACCATTTTTTGACGGGAGTGCCTGAAGCACTGTTTCTTCTTCTTCTCCACAACATGAACATATAGTGTATGTCCAAGTCAATAATACTCAATATTCAATACCTCTTCTCATCATATTGCACCTTGTTAGGAGGATATCTTTGCATCCTGGCATACTAGTTCTATCGTGGGATGGTCTTGATGACCTATTGAGCTCATACTTTCACTTGATGAAACTGCTAATTGGTTTTTTTTTTTTTTTCTCCAATGCTAAGTTATAGCCAATTTTAATTGAGTATTCACATTTCACCATTAATCAACAACTCCCAAATGAGAGTATCTTCTCGCCATTGCCTTTTAATTGGAACTTCTAGAAAAAAATTAGCCTCCTAATTTGAACAAATAGAAAGAATCCTTCTATTCCACCCACATATTTGACTATCCATGAGGTTAGATCTCATGATACCTTCATTAACATCATTGCAATTTGCAACAAATTAACCATCATGTAAAGTTGGAATCCACTTGCCTTCCCGTATCCTTACTTTTCTTCCATCACCAATTTTCCAAATAACACCTTCCTCAACCACACTTTGGGGATAAAATACTTTTCCAAGTGTAACTTTGTTTATAACTTTTGGTTGCAACAAAAGCTAACACAGTAGGAAACTATCTAGGCTTCAAAACTCTTACCACAAAAGAATCCTTAAAATGAATTATTCTCCACCACTGATCAGGCAAAAGTGATGAGTTAAAAGCTGTGAATGTTCTAAACCAAAATATATTCTCTCTTTTTTTTGTTAGCCTCTTTCAACTTAACCAAACGAATATTCTGTTTCTCAACATCTCCACCTCAATAAAAAATTTCAACAAGACCAACCTAACTACGTAAAGAGTGTGACAATTACAAACAACCTAAGACATATACGTATACATAGATTGGAGACTGGAGTTTGGACCACAAACTTAATCAAAGACCTCTCTCATTTTAGACAAAGTTTTTCCCTTCCACTCTTGAACTTTTTCTAGTCACAATCTCGAACAAAATTAAAACTTGAAATTTCGTTCCACCTATCATAAAAGAAGGCCCAAATATTATTCATCACTCTCCACCACTGCCGCTGTTCCAATAATCAATTCAAGTTCATTTACTCGAGCAATAGGCACTTAAGGCTACAGTCTAGATACAGGAAGGGAAAAAACTTTAGCCATGATTAAATTAAATATTTAGGTGAATAGCCGAATTCATCCGAGAGTATGATGCATGGAAGAATTGGTCTTTTATGAAAGATGAAAAACACACTTTTAGTTTTTAAATGTTAAAAAAAATGTGATAAATTAGTGATATTGTTAAATTTGTGAGATCATTTTGTTATTAAGTTATAATGTATAAGGATTAATTTAATCATAATTATATTTGTCAATGATCAATTTGACATTGAAACTATATTTGTCAAAATTAATTGAAAAATTAACTTATTAAACTTTAGAAGTATTTGATAAAATTAGATGTTGAAGTAATTAAAAATAATAAAATGATAAAAATCATGATTTATTTAAAAAAGATAAAAATGAATAAATATATTAAGTATAAAAGTGAAAAAAATATAAAAAACTAGAAATTATAATCAAATGTTTGAAATAAATGATACTTCAAATAAAGTTACATAAAATATTAAAAGCTATTTAAAAAAAAAAATTACCAAACAACTAAATTAACATTAAATTTAGAAACCAAATTATCATTAAATTTGTATTGTTGATTCATAGATTAAATTTAAATGATTCATCTTTCACAATGGAGAGGAATGCGATTATTTATCCATTATTATGTTAAACATTTTCTTAAGCACAAACTAGTTTTTGACCATACGCACGGGTCGCCCGCTATATTTTTACAAATTAATTTTAATTTTTATCTCAATTATAACCAAAAATATTTTTATTTATGATATTATTGATAAAATAATTTAAATTAATTAACTTTGGGTGGTCTTATAACAAAGAATCAAATTATTATTTTTCAAAAAATATATTAACTAAAGATTATTATGTTGATTATCGTAAGAACTGAATTAAATAAAAAAACTTTAAAAATTCTAAAATCTTGATTAAATTTAAATAATAAAACTATAAATTTTTTTAATTTTTTTAGAATGTCATCACTTTAGTTTACTGTTATTTATCCATTATTTTTATATGAAAATTTAAAAACAAATAATATATTTAATAAAAAATATTGTTGATTGTTTGATATGTAATTATGTTAAATATTTTTTTAGAAAAACTTTTTTCCCGTAATAGTTCACCCATGATGCCTAGAAAATAATTATTTTTCAAAAATGATAATTATTGTTTCTATTATAAAAAAAATAAAATTAAA
>PYAF01003464.1:316492-333497 GCA_007407185.1 Glycine tomentella
AATAGTTTGTGTAGGAAGAAGAAGCTCAGGGAGGCTTACAAGCTTCTTTGTAGGATGAAGGTCAAAGGGTGCAATCCTGATATAGTTCATTATAATACTGTTATATTGGGCTTCTGTAGAGAAGGGCGTGCTCATGATGCTTGCAAGGTTATCACTGACATGAGGGCCAATGGGTGTTTGCCTAATCTCGTGTCGTATCGTACTTTGGTGAGTGGTTTGTGTGACATGGGAATGCTTGATGAGGCTAGTAAGTATGTGGAGGAAATGCTGTCGAGAGATTTTTCTCCTCATTTTGCTGTTGTTCACGCCTTGGTGAAGGGGTTTTGCAATGTTGGTAGGGTAGAGGATGCTTGTGGAGTTCTCACCAAGGCACTAGAGCATGGGGAAGCTCCTCATCTGGATACTTGGATGGTCATAATGCCTGTAATATGTGAAGTGGACGATGATGGGAAAACCAGTGGTGCTTTGGAGGAAGTTCTCAAGATTGAAATAAAAGGGTATACTAGAATTGTGGATGTCGGCATTGGTTTAGAGAACTACTTGATTAGGAAGATACGAGCCAGGTCAAGAACTTAGTAAAATGTCTGTAGGACTTGCAACTTACAAGTATGCTTTTGTCATTCATGTTGTATCTGTGAGGTGTGAAGTTGCATCTATTTCGATAACTAATTCTTAATTGAACATCACCACTTCCATACTGCACAAGTACCACTTATATAACGATTAAGGGCTTTAGAATAACTTCTGCATGCATATCAGGAATCAGGAAATGTTGTATAGCATGGAAAATATTTAGATCAGTATTGATAGCAGAATCAGAATGAAAGTGCACAATAAATAGTTGAGATTGTGTAAAGCTTTATTAATAAGATATCCGATTTCTAAGCCATCATATTATTTACGCTAAGTATGAGTAGTTTGCAAATGCTGTTTTAAGACTCAAATATGTGCCTTCCATGGTGCGTGGCTGCGAACAGGTTTATAATATTTATAAATAGTTACCCAAAAGAAGTAAAAAAAAAAAAAAATCATAAGTTTTGCTAAAAGAATTTCAACCCGAATTTTTGTCCAAGACTCCACCAATATCGGACCCTGATTGTATTATAATTCTTTTGTTGTGATCAGTGCTCCCTTGTTCCTCCATTGACTCTGAGGGTGGCCATGGCATGCAGGCGGTTTGAGGCAGTGAAGACAAACTGGACTGGTTTTGGTTGTGAATGCTAACGGTTTAATCTGATATGTCATGACTCGTGTGTGGAGGAGGACTATGGCAAGCAGAGCCAGATTGGAAGTTCTTTCTTTGAATTGCCTTTATGACCATTTGCAAATAGGCTGCACCTTCATATGTTGTAAAATTCCTTGCAATGTGTTTTACTTGGCAAAGTGGGTTATGATGGAGCTGATATGTGTCCATGAATGCTAGCGGGATTGGTAGGGGTTTTAGTTTGGTAGTTGAATAATATAGCTGCAGTTTATAGTAGCTCTTTATTTATTTTTAAATGAATTGCAGTTTGGTTTATATAGCACCATTACTCCATGAGATTAGAAATAGGGACTCCAAAACAATCATCAATCTTCCTTGTTCAATGTTTACGCACTACCGATACTCCATGAAAACTACAATCTTTTTTGGATCACCATCCATATCAGCAACAAGTGAAGCATTGCAATCCTTAAGAACGGTATTAGGACTTGCTTTTATAGAAAATAATAAAAACTTGGAATGATCTAAGATGAGGTATGAAGTTGGCAGCAACCTGTTTGACAAATTTTAATAATCAATTCCTTACTATATCACATGTTTTAATATAAAATTTGTGATTGACTAATTCGGATACAAATTGTAACTTGTAAGTACAATAGCTCAAAGTTAACTTTACATAGTTATAAAACAGACAGCCCTACATTATCTTGCTGAAGATTAGAGTCAGAAAAACATGCAGTACGGGTAATTGAAAAAACAAAGGGCAGGTTCTGCATCCTCCCAAAACAAGCAAAATTGCAACAATCTCTATGCAAAATCTGATAGGAGTTAGGTCTCAGTCCTCTGACTCCTCTCTCTCTCTACACCCTCTCTAATCACTAGCACACGACCAAAAAATTCCTGCAAGAAAGACCAGACCAGACGGGGTATCAGACGCAAGTCAAGCAAAAGAAATAAGAAGCAGAACAATGGAAAAGGGCAGACGCAGATTTTACTGTTCCATTGAGCGACATTGCTGCATCACGTTCTGTCTCTGAATTATAAGAGACAAACGCATAGACCCTGCGATTCCCTTTCCTCAAATCTTGCACACCCTTACACTGCCCAGTGGCCACATTACCAAAGCTACCAAAAAGTTGTCTCAACTCTTGAGGCCCGGCACTCCTGGAAAGATTGCCAACATACAACTTATGAGGACCTTCATAGTATATATTGTTTCAAGATTCCTTCTCTTGGGATTCATCTCAGCAGAAAATCTAACCCGCACTTCGCGGCCACCAACATCCTTGAGTTGTAAAAAAGGGAAATTTGAGAGGCAGAAGATATGAATGAAATATAAATAGATGCAGGGAGTGGGAGTGAGTAACCGATGCATCCAATGCCGCAATTGCTTTTCTTGCTGAGTTAATAGATGCCATTGTGACATAAGCACTCCCTCTACTTTCACCAGTCTCCGCACTCCGGAAAACCGGGATAAACACACACAACAGATAGAAGATAGGAGGGGGATGATAAATAATATAAACCTGGGCAGAGAGAACGGTTCCGTGTCACAGCTTCTTGGAAGGTTGCAGACGTACACTTCAGTTGGTCTTGCTCGCTTCCACGTTTCTTCCTCCACCGGCGCCGCCGCGACAAGGCACAAAGAAGAAGAACAGGAAACGAATAGTTTCGGGGCAGCTCCAAGTATTCTAACATCCATATATTTTATTTTAATTATTCTTAATATTAATAACACATACTCTTAATTATTTTTTAATTTGAAAATTTGTATTCTCTCTCTTCGTTAATATATTCATTAGTCTAATTTTAATTAACTATGCATATAAAGAACAAAATAATATTTTTAGAATGTTTCCTGTACAAAACAAAATTAAATTCTTAAAGAACTTAAGATATTTATATATTCTATCTATTATTTATTTAATTTATAAAAATAACTCATAATTAAACATACGTTTGTACATATTCTATTATAAGTATACATGTAAGTTGTAGCACGTTATTTTTAAGATGAAGCAACTGAAAATATAAAAATAAAAAATAGGAGATGCTTTTCTCAATTTTTGAAGTGTAAAAGTGTAGAACCTTTACTCACTAATTTCACTGCTTATGTTACATTGTTAATCTCTCAAGTCTCAACAGTAAACCATGGCCAAAGCGTCTATTTTTAATTTTATTTTTACCATGTAAACTGGGGATGAAATAAAATGCCCCAAAATTAATGATAATAGAGTGTAATTGAAACTCAAATAAAAAGGTCCGTCCTTTTGTAGTTGTTGTTTCAGATCTGATCTGAATCTGAATGTGATTGTAGCTTCCGCGATTGATGATGGGGGCTGCACCAGAGGCCAACGGAAATGTAGCGGACGAAGAAAACGGGAGCAGCGTGGCTGGCTCCATCGATTTCGGCACGTCGGAGGCCGTTGAATACGTCCGTTCCCTCACCGACGTTGGCGCCATGACGCGCCTCCTTCACGAATGCATCGCTCACCAGAGAGCGGTGGACGTTGAACTCGACGACCTTCTGTCGCAGCGCACCGACCTCGACCGCCATCTCCTCCAGCTCCAGCGCTCCTCCGACGTCCTCGACATCGTCAACTCCGACGCAGACTACATGCTCTCCAACGTCGCCTCCACCTCCGACCTCGCCGACCAGGTCAGCCGCAAGGTCCGCGAGCTCGACCTCGCCCAGTCGCGCGTCCGCAACACTCTCCTCCGCATCGACGCCATCGTGGAACTCGCCAACTCCCTCGAAGGTGTCCACCGCGCCCTCGAAGCCGAGGACTACGAATCCGCCGCCTGCTACGTCCAGACCTTCCTCCAGATCGACGCCCAGTACAAGGATTCCGGCTCCGATCAGCTTCAGAGGGATCGCTTGTTGGCCGCCAAGAAGCAGTTAGAAGGAATTGTAAGGAAAAAACTCTCCGCCGCCGTCGATCAGCGCGACCACCCCGCCATTCTCAGGTTCTCACTCATGGATCTATAAGAATAAATAGTAGTATGTGCACTATGAGTGTAAAGCATTTTTACACTAAATTGTTATCTATGACGAGTTTGTCGATTTTTACATGAGTTTGTCGATTTTTACATTTGCTAGCTACTTTAATTAATAGGCATAATACATACCTTCATTTTTCTAATTGGATGACAATGTAAAAAAATATTACAAACTGAAAGTGCATATATATTAAACTTGATACATATTAAGTTAAGAGTTAAAAAAGCTTGTGCCACGATGCTCAACCTCGATCCATCACTCTTCAGGTTCATTCGGCTCTTCACACCGCTGGGTGTGGAGGAGGAGGGTTTGCAGGTGTATGTTGGCTACTTGAAGAAGGTGATTGCAATGAGGTCGAGGATGGAGTTTGAGCAGTTGGTGGAGATGATGGATCAGCAGAATGTGAATTTTGTTGGGTGTTTGACCAATTTGTTTAAGGACATTGTGTTGGCGATTGAGGAGAATAGTGAGATCTTGAGTGGTCTTTGTGGGGAGGATGGTATTGTGTATGCCATCTGTGAGCTTCAGGAGGAGTGTGATTCTCGTGGTTCTGTGATTTTGAACAAGTATATGGAGTATAGGCAGTTGGCTAAGTTGTCCTCTGAGATAAATGCACACAACACCAATTTGCTTGCTGTTGGAGGAGGTCCTGAGGGTCCTGATCCACGGGAGGTTGAGTTATATTTGGAAGAGATTCTCAACCTTATGCAGCTTGGTGAGGATTACACTGAGTTCATGATTTCCAAGATCAAAGCACTTACTTCTGTTGAACCCGAATTGCTCCCTCGCGCCACCAAGGCTTTCCGGAGTGGCAGTTTCAGCAAGGTGGCGCAGGATTTAACCGGCTTTTACGTCATTTTGGAGGGATTTTTCATGGTGGAGAATGTTAGGAAGGCGATAAAGATCGATGAACAGGTGCCTGACAGCCTTACCACTTCTATGGTAGATGATGTGTTTTATGTATTGCAGAGTTGCCTGCGGAGGGCGATATCCACTTCCAATATCAGTTCTGTTGTCGCGGTTTTGAGTGGTGCTAGTAGTTTGCTCGGTAATGAATATCATGAAGCCTTGCAGCACAAAACTAGAGAGCCAAACCTTGGTGCAAAGTTGTTCTTTGGTGGTGTTGGCGTGCAAAAGACGGGAACAGAAATTGCAACAGCTTTGAATAATATGGATGTTAGCAGTGAATATGTTCTGAAGCTAAAACATGAAATTGAAGAACAGTGTGCTGAGGTAAGTGGTATATTTTTTTTGTACCTTACCATTATACTGACTGATGAAATTCATTAAATTTTGAATTATGAAATTAATTGTAGCAGTAAGTATGGTTGGCGCACTGTTGCCCTATGCATGGTGTGCCTGGGGTCCCATTATAAGGTAATTTGAGATTGGTAGTGTATGGATCATTCATAAGAGAATTTTGATTTTTATTGACAATCATGAGGAAAATCAATAGAGCAATTGTTTTGGGCAGAAGCATGTGGGTGGAGTTTGTGTTGTTTAATTTGTGCAGGATGTATGTAGTTCTGAACTGTAATAACATGGTTTAGAGTTTTATGTGATATGTACAAATAAGTCTTGGATAAATATATAAAGACAACAGTATAATAGAACACACCAATTTCAATATTTGCAGTTTGGCAACTTCAAAATCACAGATTGACGATTGATTGATTCCCAATGTGCTCAATGTATGCGTTAGAAATTCAGAAATTGTAATATTGATGATTTCTCTCTATGTGCTTAATTTTCTAAGTATTGATCTAATTCCCCTGAATGCTGTGATGAATACATGGTCAAATTTGTAGCAATCCTTTGGTTGACATAAATATGGAGATGTTTGATTAGAGGGATGTGTTTGAAGTTTGGTATAGAAATTAAAAATTGTAGTATTGATGATTTCACTATATGGACTATGGACTTACGTGCTTAATGCTCGAAGTATTGATGAAATTCCCCTTAATGTTGTGATGAATACATGGTCAAATTTGTACCAATTCTTTTGTTAACATAAATATGGAGATGATTGATTCGAGGAATGAATTCGAAGTATGGTTTAAAATTAAAAAGTTGTAATGCTGATAAATTGATTTCACCGTATGAACTATGTACTTACATGCTTAATGCCCTGATTCTTTATGACCCCAGAAAGAACTCTGATTCATCTCATTATGAAATCTATAGTCCTATGTATTCATATCGCAAAGAACTGTGCTTGTTGGGAAGGATTTTTCCATTTTACACTGGATGTTTATTCAGAGGTGCAAGTTTGCTAATTAAATATGGAATATTTGTCTTTGGCTTCATCAACTGCTCCCCCTTCACTTTTAAATGTAAGAATGTAGCTGGAATAGAGTTACAGATTTATTTATTTTTGAAGAATTCTCTCTCAATTTATATAGCTCTTTGTCGGTTGGTCCTCTGTGGAATCATAAACTATATCTCATATTTTTATTCATAGCACTTTGCTTTGCCTATATAATAATATATATCATTTTAAAATTGCAGAATTAACTGACTGAATTACTTTATGCAGGTATTTCCTGCACCAGCTGATCGAGAAAAGGTAAAGTCTTGTTTGACTGAGTTGGCAGATAGCAGCAATGCTTTCAAGCAAGCTTTGAATGCTGGCATAGAACAACTTGTGGCAACCATTACACCTCGCATAAGACCGTTATTAGACAGTGTAGGAACAATCAGCTATGAGCTTTCAGAGGCTGAGTATGCAGATAATGAGGTCAATGACCCATGGGTTCAGAGACTTCTCCATGCCGTTGAGTCAAATGTGGCATGGCTGCAGCCACTAATGACTGCTAACAATTATGACACGTTCGTTCATTTGATTATTGACTTCATTGTGAAAAGGCTAGAAGTCATTATGATGCAGAAAAGATTTAGTCAGCTAGGTGGTCTTCAGCTTGACCGAGATGCTAGAGCTTTGGTAAGCCATTTCAGTGTCATGACACAGAGAACTGTTAGAGACAAGTTTGCACGTCTTACTCAAATGGCAACAATTCTAAATTTAGAAAAGGTTTCTGAGATTCTAGATTTCTGGGGTGAGAACTCTGGACCTATGACATGGAGATTAACTCCAGCAGAGGTTAGGCGTGTATTGGGTATGCGAGTTGATTTTAAACCAGAAGCAATAGCTGCTCTGAAGTTGTAATATCCGTTTATATGGTCTCTTCACATTCTTCTTTTTATTGGGTTATTACATCTTCATTCTTACTATTTTTGGTGTTTGGGAAGTTAACATACAGTTTCATTATGCGATTTGCATAAACAAAAGAATAAGCAAGTGTATTGTTCAGATTTGTCACGCTAGAGGCCAAGATAGCACGCTTATATACAGAGCGTCATGTGCGAAACGGTCTTTGTTCCTCATTAACCACTTTCTAATTTTTATTTTTGTAAATCATTTTTAAGAGGTTAATGTTTGTTTGGTAAATTTCGTTCATAGCTCGTTTACTTCCAAACTTATTTATCGTGTATTTCGCTGTAGAATATACGAATGCTGTTATTTGGAAGATTAATTCTTATTTAAACAATAATACTGGCTAAGTCCAAAGCATCACTTGTATATCGACGCCACTTTGCATGATAACTTCTGCAAGCACATCAAGCATGCTGAAAACATGTTAGAAACCCGTGTCGAACTGTGGATATCAAAATTAAACACTGCCACTCTGGTATGGAAAGTTGTCAACATTGTTGAAGCTACTAATTCTTGTTAGTCCTTTTCTTTTATTATTTGAATTTATTTATAACCCAAGTTTCCAATAAGGATAGTTTTCTAGCATTTTTTTTTTCCTGGCATTCTTTTATTATCAGTCCCTCGTTTTAAGTTTTAATATTTATATAAAGTAAACTATTAGTTAAGTTTTGGGAGGGCATGCCGTGGTGTTGGAATTCAGGGTTTACGATGTAGAAAGGTCAAAATCATCTGAAAAATTAGATTAGAGAAGTGCAGTAGAAGCATAGATGATTGTCATATTTGCAACAACTGACAAGTAGTTCCATGAATAATAATAAATATAATAGAAGAAAAAGAAAAGTCAACCTAGATAACAAATCCTCCTTATATTTTATGAAGGGCATTTTGTCTGTAACGTTTGATCGTCTAGTAAGTATATGAACAAGAACATGAATCTAAAACTGAAACTCCAAACAGATAGATGCCAGATGTCAGACATAAAAAACATTAGACATGCGCCGTGCCTTGGGTGAATTTTGGGTCCTCACATCTGTACTTGCCATCAGGTCCAATTCCAAAACCTTTTGGATCAGCAAAGACATTCTCTAGAAGCTGGCTGCGGGGTGGATGAGGGCTCTCATCCGCAAACTCAACAGCATCCTCAACAACCTCCTCTATCTTCTTCTCTATCGTCTTCAACTCTTGTTCACTGGCTAATTTGTTCTCAATCATGTATTTCTTCAGTGCAGAGATGGGATCCCTACCAGCATAATGCGCCTTCTCAGCTGCGAAAGCACAAGCAGATCACGGTGAATAATAATAAATTTATAATGAACTTGGTTGACACACAAATAGAAGATGTAAAGAAAACTATGGCTAGATGTGACTCATTTGATCATGGCACGAATATCCTGACTAGTTGAAATTAGTAAAAAAAAAATAGTTGCGGAAATCATAATACTATTGCTGTAAGAATAACGTTGTTAAATATGCATAGAAAATGAAGGCATAGATTTAGCAGGACAATTTAAAAGGGTGAACACATTGACAGGGAAATTTGAATTAGATCAACATGGTTAAAGTACTTAAATTGACTTTCACATTTTTTAACACATTGACAGGCAAAAAATATATCCTGACTAAAACATCTGATATCAAACTATCAGAAAAATGAAAAGCATTCAAAACTTCAGTTTATGAAAATTATCTGTAAATGATAATCAAACCATTGGCTTTTATCTCTTCATATCAAGAAAAACAAATCAAGAAAGTGTAGTATAGTGTAGCTAAGGTCTCATACCGAACCAACTCTCAACCATTTTTTTCTTCAATCGTTCCAAATTTGAGGATACTAGCTTGAGCTTAAAATCATGTAATTTAGGCTAGAGAAATCTTCACTTGCTGATTAAAATTTCACTGGCTAATTTACATTACCAAACTATTAAGTGTTGCACCTTTACACCATTAACAGGTTTAGATTGCACCACTACGGGTTCAATTCCTTCAACATGCAAGCTAGTCAGTGATCCAAATCCATGATCTTACTCTTACTATCCACAATATTGCAACTAACATCCAGAGAAAAGTGCTCCCAAGATTAACTACAAAGTTAATGCACAGGAAACCATATAGCATAATAAATGTACAAGGATTGTCAATAGTACCACTGAAGACACCATCAGAAATGCAAAGGAACAGCAACAACTTCAAGGATGCTTATTTCTATAGATTTGGATGAAGAAGAATCAACCTAACATAAATTCGGATGATAATTTCTAGAGGAATTCCTACAGGAATTTGACAAATACATTATTCGTATGCATGCTTTGAAAAGACGATAAGTAGCTTGAATTACTTAAATGTTTGCAGAATGATGATTACTGTCAAACAAATTTTTCATCAAATTCAATCTTGAGGTCAAATATTTGATATAACTTGCTGCTATATAACATGTAAAATATATGCTGAGATTTTACAGAAAAAAAAAAATAGTATTAAATACTATGTACAAGAAAATGCTAAGTAATTAAAAATAAATATGATCCCCAGGCAACCCACGGGTTCAAATCTAGTTTACTACAAAAATATAAACAACATGACTGTAGATTCTAAAAAAGAAAGCATAATGTAAATGCTCACCAGGGTCACGAAGCTCATCAGGATCAGCCAATGAATGTCCTCTAAATCTATAGGTCTCGCATTCTACTAAAGTCGGTCCCTCTCCACGCCTGGCTCTTTCAATAGCCTCCTTTGCCACCTCTCTGACCTTCAAAACATCCATACCATCAACATGAACCCCAGGCATTCCAAATGCTGGACCTTTCTTCCATATCTGAGGATCTGAAGTTGCCCTGAGATGTGACATCCCAATAGCCCACAGATTGTTTTCCACCACAAACACAATTGGCAATTTCCATAAAGCTGCCATGTTTAGGCATTCATAGAACTGTCCATTGTTACATGTTCCATCTCCAAAAAACGCCAATGTCACATGATCACAATCTGCCTCTTTCAACACTTCCCTTCTATACTTGCTGGAAAATGCTGCCCCAGTGGCCACAGGGATTCCTTCAGCAATGAAAGCAAACCCACCAATCAAATTATGCTCCTTTGAGAACATATGCATAGATCCACCTTGACCTCGGGAGCATCCTGTGGCCTTCCCAAAGAGCTCACTCATTACTGCACGTGCCGGGACCCCCTTACTCAGTGCATGAACATGGTCCCGGTATGTGCTCACTACACAATCTTCTTTCTTGAGAAAGTTGATGAATCCAGTTGACACAGCTTCTTGGCCATTGTACAAGTGAACAAAACCAAACATTTTGCCTCTATAATACATTTGGGCACACATGTCTTCAAAGGACCTGCCTAATACCATGTCTTCATAGAGCTGCAAGCCTTCCCCTTTCGTAATAAGCTGCACACAGATACAAATAAAAAACAATAGTCTCAAACACTCGTTTCCAAAAGACAGCAAAACTGAAGCTAATTGGGCACATGGCATAAGAAGATCTCTTCTTTCCTTACTGTTAATACAAAATCTATACCATCAAATTGTGAACTACCTACACATTTGCAATAAAATATTGAATCATGAAGCTTACTTATAAAGTTTTAAGTGCCGTCGGTGTAAGAATCTTTACATTGTCAAATCAATCAAAAATCGTACATACTAGGAATGACATTTAAGGTAATTATTGTAAAAAATAACAAAATTATCCTACATAGCAATTTCCATTTAGTTGATAGTGTAAAAACACTTTACACAGTGAGTCGACATACTATTTACTCATCAACTAATTGGGTAGGTTGAACTAAAAGGAAAGTTAATTTTTGTATATAATTTAATTCTCAGAAACACATTATGCAGGATCCATGTCATGCTGAAGAAATAAACAAATCTTCGGAATAAATTACTTGTGGAAAGGGATAAATCATTGATATGGAAAAAAAGAAAGAAAATAGGGAAGAGGGGTACCAGATTGGTGGTTGATTTGGGCTTGTTGTTCTTGACAAGATTGGAGACAGATACAACAGTGGAAATAGAGCGAGGAGCATGGAGCTTAATGGGGGAAATGAAGCGAAGCTTGTGAGTGGATACAAGGAAGAGGGTGCTATTGGATCTGTGATGTTGGAGAGGAAGAGGCTGAACCAACTTGGGTACGGAGAGAGACATTGAGATTTATTGGTGAATGAATGAGAAAAAGAGAAAGAAAGAAAGAGTTTGAGAAATGGGAAGGGGGCGGAGGAAACAAGAGACTGAGAGAGGGAATGAATGAGACGTGGAAATCAGCGTCTTGGGCTATAAATCATCAGAGAGACGAGAGAGGGAGGCCACCAATACACACAACCAACTTTTCCTACAAATAATTGTTCAACCAATTTAATCGGCACATAACTTCCATTCTATATCACCTTGCAAGCTCCTACAAAATCACACTACATCAACCAATATAGTTAAGAGGTTTGAACATCATGCAGGTTTTTGTGTAAAAAAAAATGTTTGTAAACGTTTATCTCTTAAATAGATCATACTTTGGCCCTTCTCTTTTGGTTAGAGATCTAAATTCACCGAAAACAAATTATTAATTTGATAGTTTCAATTGTTAAAGTATTATTTTCTGAAAAACTACTTGAATAATTTTAAAAGTATTAAAAATTGTCAAAATAAAGTATTAAAAAATTCTTCAAATTAATCTCTAAACTTTATTGGAATACATTAACTTAAGAAGTAAATTGATGAATATCCAATACTTTAAAATTCATTTAAACAACTATGTTATGTATTGTTAGATAGAGAGTTTTTTATTTTATTTGTATGAATTGAAAATAGATATCAAGAAATTTATATCAAAAGAATTATCACATTTCACCCACTGTAATCAATTAACTGCTCTAAACCTCTTCCTGAAAAAGAGAAGTACAAAATTGATGGTTAATTTTTTTTACTTCACATAGATCTTCTTTTGAAATTTTTTCACTCTAAAAAAATAATGACTTAATTACTTTATTGTCCCAATATTTTATTTTGATAAATTTTGTCACAAAAAAATTAATTTGATGTATTTTATCTTTAAATTTTTATTAAGGATTTTAAAATTATATATCATGTTAAATATTAATAATAATAATAATAAGCTAACACTAATTATAGTAGTAGTAATCTTCAAAATTATTTCTAATAATTACTTAAAAATGATTTAGTTTCACTTAAATTTCACAGGCTTTGGTTTGGTCTTTGCGTTACATAAAGTTGGGTGTGGATGTGGACAAATTTCATGTTTTATCTTCGTCAAAATGCTTACCTTAATACCCAAATTATTAATATTCAATGACATCCTTTTATTGAAATGGGTCCATAGCTCAGTGGTAGAGCATTTGACTGCAGATCAAGAGGTCACCGGTTCGAACCCGGTTGGGCCCTTTTGTAAATCTATTTTTATTTTCACAGTTCTTTGTACATTTAACATTTTAATTATTTTTCCAATTCTATATACCTTTAATTTTAACTTTATTTTCATAATTCCGGATATGTTTGTATTTGAATTTTCTCTCCTTTTTGTTTTTGGATAACCTCCGCTATTAGGAACAAAGTAATGAATAAAAATAGGAAAATAAAAATCAAATTACAACGTATCCAAAGAAGAAAAATACAAAAAAGTTTCTTGTCACTTGAAAGTAATATATAATAATTGAAGATAAAATGATGGTATTTTCAATAAGAATAGTTGAGTAAATAAGAACAATATCGTCTGAGTTCAATTTTTTCCTTGAATTTTTTTAATTAGATTTCAATAAGAATAGCTGAGTAAATTTATTTTTTTAGACTACATTATGATGTTTTTAATAATTTTCACACCTTTTCAAACACAATCTGAGGGGAGGAATCAACTTAAAATGTAAAACTTACAAATCCAACCGTTGAATTATGAAATGTTATTTATCTTCATAAACATACACATAAATTTTTTAGAGAAATTAAGTTTTCATTTTTTTATTACATAAATATTCATTACCTTAATAATTTAGATTTTCCTAATTACCCTAAAAAGACCCATGAGAATCATTCAACATCAACAACACTTTTAACTTAAATTAATTAGACCAATGATAATTGAAAAAAATGAAAGAAAAAAAGAAGAAAAAATAATATAAAAAACAAATAAAATAAAGAGTTAACAAAAAATTCAAGAATCATGATACTCATCTTTCATAATTCCTAATATTAAGTAACGGGGTTATGATTGAAGGCAGAAGAACTGGTAATAGAAAATATGTATTTATTTCATGTTACACAGAATACAGCAGCAACTCCATTAACATGGACATATTGCTTTAAAATTAGACTGATTGAATAAGCAGTTCCCCTGATTTGGCATAAGGGAAATATTCAACAGGCATTACTACAATTAACATACTTATTCTCGTTCGAGATTTTGGCAGCGGGTGGACTAAGAACAAACGCTTCCGTCGTAGTAAGATGTATAGTATAAATGAGAAGTTCCCATTCAGTAAGGTAATACCTAAATTTCCATTCCGGTAACAGTGGCACTTAATTAAGAATATACTATGTTCGCTTTACTCGAATATAAAAAAAGACTAAACAGCTACGTTACATGGTAATTGCAACTTGCTAAAATTTCTTTTCAATCCTGTACTTGGAAAAAGAAACCGATCATTCAAAAAAAACTTGACTAAAACGAAATCAAAAGAATGGACAACGAAGTTAATTTTACCCAGCACATTTCAGCAGTGAAATCAAAACTGGTTTATATAGTAAATCCAACCTCAACTAAAACATCTTGCTACTACGATCAAATACCACATGCCAACAAGCCAAGGTGGTAATTTAGCATCAGAAATGCCCATCGACTGTCGGTTGCCCATCGACTGTCGGTTAAAAAACCATAAGACATAACAATGTGAGACAATAAGAGACAACGGTAAAGAGAAACAAAATGAAGAAACAGAATATAAAGTAAACATTTCTCCCATCCAAATTCTCAAATGGACATAAACCCACATTCCAAAGTTCATAACACTACAAAATCAAGTCGTATACAAATTTAAATAACCAGCACAAAAATAAAACCTACAATATCCATAAAGTAACCTTAAAAGGTAAAGAACCACAAAATTTAACCAAATCATTGAGAATGTCCCTAATCAAACAAGCCGAATCCCATATCATCATCACTCTCTTCTTCAGGTTCTTCCTATAGAATTGCAACAAGCAGAGTTCCATATTAGATACACATAAGCTACCACAAGGCAGGATTGAAAAACAATTGCAGGAACAACAATTAAACTAGAAGGTTACCTTCTTTTTCTCCTCAGCAGCTGGGGCAGCGGCAGCACCACCACCACCACCTGCGGCAGCAACTGGGGCAGCTGCAACAGCAACTGGTGCACCACCGCCTGCAGCATTTGCTATCAAATCGCCAAGATTTTTCTTCTCAGCAAGTTTAGCAAACAAGGTTGGCCAATAAGAGTCTACTGGAACCTTTGCAGTTTTCAACAAGGTGCTGATCTTGTCAGCCTATTTACGACTTAAGGAGCAACACACCATATCCATACAAATTCATTAATGGTAAACCCTAAAAATCCACTATTGCTCTCCGGAAAACCAAACAAACAAACAAAAAATGTTCTAGCTTAGACACACTTTTTTCAAACAAAATATTATCGAAACCATCCAACCCACTTCCTCCAAAAAATCATGTTTCATCTTCTTTTAACTACAATTGCACAGCACTTCAATTGATTCAATAAGCAATCCATTAATAGAAAATATAAGCTGAAAGCCTGAAACAAATAAATGCAACCACATTTAAATTGTTTACAAATGAATCTCAACAACAAAATACAGGTTAAATTAAAACCACATTTTTCAATAAAAAAATTACATCACAGAAACCTTTTTTTTAGTTTTGATTTAATCCCAATTACTCGGTACTTCAATTGATTCAAATCTAAACTAACACTAGAAAACATAACCCAAAACAAAGAAAATAAATTATTTCGAACATTCATTCACTATTCGTTAACGCAAAACCTAGGTGCACACAAAAGGATACAGTTACACTGATTCCATCTTCATGAAGGATGAGAGCTGCGTATGAACAAGCAGTTTCTCCGAGCGACATTTTCACACTGCAAAACAGATAATTAAAGGAAAAAAATCAGAAGAACAAAATCATAAAGGGTATTCAAAAGACAAAAAAAAAAAAATGAAATAAAATCGTGAAAAGTAATCGATGCGAAAGGGGTTACATTCAGATACAGCAAATCGGAGACAGTAGAAGAATAAAGAGTGATTCTCTATTGCAGCCGCAAGTGAATTGCGACCCTTGCTAGGGTTTGAGGGTTTAAAAGGTGAGAAACCAGTTCATGGGCCTCGTCGTTTCAGGGCCCATTTGTTTAAACCTTAGACCAATTACATTTTTTATATTATATTTATGAGTAAATTAAACTTGCATCTCCTTTAATTTGCTCAAATTTTACTTAATACTCTTCCTTTTTTTGCATATTACTTTTATCCCTATGCAGTTAACTAATGTAAATTGAAATATGTAACTAAACAAAATTGTCCTTACATTTTAATTGTAAAACTCAAATTATCCTCTCCCAGATAATTTCAGAATTTATGATTCACATTTCATTCATCTTTACCATTTGCAAGTACGGTTCATCTTTCTCTTGTTGGTGAGTTCATCTTCAACGTCCAGGGGTGCAAATTCATCTTTCTCTCACGACGTTGACGTTTCATTCCTCTTCACCATTTGCGAGTTCTTCATCATTCCTCTTCCCGTTCGTGAATTCTCCATTGTTCCTTTTCCTGTTCGCGAGTTCTTCATTGTTCCCCTTCCCGTTCGCGACGTTCACGAGCGCCTTCGTTTGTCTTCCTCTTCGACGTTCCCGAGCGTTCTGTTTCTGTTGGAGTACAAGTGTGAGTTAAAGTCCCACGTCAAATAGAAATAGACAAGTTGAACACCATATAAGTGAGGAGAAGACCCATAAACCTGAGCCTTAAGGTTTTGGGTTAAGGTGTGGTGTCTAATTCACTGAAAAATGTTTGTTGAGAATCAAAATTCAGTTTATATGTATGTTAGTAAAATAAAGGATAAGAGGAAGGGTGTTAAGTCCAGTGTTTTAAAAATTGGACTGACCCGGTTGGTCGGGCCGCGAGAGTCTATGAACGGATCGTTCATGCTTTCAACCCGGTATGACACAGTATGACCCGGGCGGATTCGTGGTTCAACCGCCGACCCGACGAACCGGACGGGGTCGCTAATTTAAAAAAAAAAGTCTTTTGCAGTTCTGCCTACGCGTCGAGCGTCGCCTCGTCTGTATTCAATTTTCACTGGGGTGGGGGGAGTGGGATAACGAGGATCTGTGCTTGGAGGGGGGGAGGTGGTTCGCGGTGGGGGTTGGTGGGACTGCAACAAGGATATTTGTCGAAAGGGGTGGTAGTGGTGGAAAGGGAAACAAGGATTTTTTTTTTTGGGGGGGGGGGGGGGGGGGGGGGGGGGGGGGGGGGGGGGGGGGGGGGGGGGGGGGGGGGGGGGGGGGGGGGGGGGGGGGGGGGGGGGGGGGGGGGGGG
>PYAF01003464.1:353154-382832 GCA_007407185.1 Glycine tomentella
CCAGTTGTGTTTTGGGGGGGGGGGGGGGGGGGAATTCTAGGGGTGAGGAAGGGGAAGGAGATTCCCTCATTTTCCCGTCTCAGGAAACCACCGTTGCTTCGAAGACCTTGCTGCCAGTGGCAACATATGTCATCCAGATCCCCAAGAACAGGCTCTACCATTTCCCTCTGCTGGAGACACTCGCAGGTGCCGGTGCTGCCTTTGCCTCTGGTGGTTTATCTGAATCTCCGGTGATGAGGGATGAGACGCATGTTCCTGGTGCTGAGAAGATAAACAGGGATGAGGGAGAGCTAGGGTTTCTACTTCTTGCATGTGAATCAGAGAGAGCATGAATGTGAATTTGGAATTTACAAAAGTTAGCCGGGATAAATGAGTAATTTAATTAGTTTTTCTACAAATTGGGGGAACTAGGGTTTTAAAAATCTCCAAACCCTTTCCCCCATTTTAAAAAGTTCCCTTCTTAAATGCCTTCCCTTCCCTCCCAAATTCCACTCTCAAACATAGCCCTTAGGGTCCCAATTCAGTTACCTACTGGTCAAATAGGGGCCATTTAGTGATGTGGCTGGATTGTCTTTGTGGCACTGGCAGGGAGTATGCCATTTCTATGCGTCCACTTTAGTAGCCCTATAAAGATTTTTCCCCCCTCTGAAAAAACAATTACCTTAAAACCTGGTGTCCTGAAAATCCTACTATTCTGTACAGGTTTTGTGATTAACGTGTGAACCTGCAGGTATTCAGCTGTTCATGACAAAAGCCTGAACCAATCATGTCAGAAGGTACAGAAATTGATGAGCGTGTCGACCTTGACGAGGAAAATTATATGGAAGAGATGGATGATGATGTTGAAGAACAAATAGATGACGATGGAGTGGATGGAGGTGAAGATGAAAATGCGGAAGGTAGTGTTGAAGAACATGACTATGAGGACTCAGCAGCTGAGGCTGGTGGGAAAGACCAATTGCCTGAAGCAGAAAAAAGTGACATTGCTACTGAATTTGGGGATGATGAGCAAAAATTGTCTTTCATTGATGAAGATGAGAAAGAGAAGCATGATGAACTTCTTGCCCTTCCACCTCATGGTTCTGAAGTCTTTATTGGTGGACTTCCTCGGGATGTATGTGAAGATGATTTAAGGGAATTGTGCGAGCCTTTGGGTGATATTCTTGAGGTCAAAGCCTTGATGAATTGCTCTAATGATATTATAAACCTGTTCTTTTCTGCAGGTGGGGAAAATTGGGATTATTGTTAAAAAAATTATTTGTTTTTACTTTCCAGGTGCGATTAATGAAAGACAGGGACACTGGAGAACACAAGGGTTATGCCTTTGTGGCTTTTAAAACAAAAGAGGTAGCGCAAAAGGCTATTGAGGAGATACATAGCAAGGAATTTAAGGTATTTACAGTGCTTCCTAAAAAGTCTTATTCACCATATTCACTTTTCAGGACAAATTTCAATCAAGAATCTTATTTTGGTGATTAGTTTTAACATTTTTTCATGATTTCAGGGGAAAACTTTGAGGTGTTCACTTTCTGAAACCAAACACAGATTATTCATTGGTAATGTTCCAAAAACTTGGACTGAAGATGATTTTAGGAAAGTTGTTGAAGGTGTTGGTCCCGGAGTTGAAACCATTGAGCTCATAAAGGTGTGCAGTCTTGAACTAACTATGCTATTAATTTACATCAAGCTGTTGTCATACGTACCTTTTTATTCCCACTCCATTTTGTTTATATCAGGACCCTCAAAATCCAAGTAGGAATCGTGGGTTTGCGTTTGTTTTGTATTACAATAATGCATGTGCTGATTATTCGCGGCAAAAGATGGCAAGTTCTAGCTTTAAGCTGGATGGCAACACCCCAACTGTCACATGGGCAGATCCAAAGAACTCACCTGACCATTCCGCTTCTTCACAGGTAATTTCCTAAATTAAAATGGAATGCAGATGAACAGTTTCTAATTGCTTTTTCTTGTCATTTGATCAATTGATTGATTGGACATATATAGGTGATAATCTATGCTTCCATTTTCTGGCAATCTTTCCTCTTTTCCTCCTTTACCTTCTTACCTTGCAGATCCCAAGCCAATGGGTATTTACAAGTTTCTCTATGCTTTGATATGGATCTCAGCATATAAGGAAAATCCATTTGTTGTTAGAGAAATTTATTGTGATTTTCTGAGCGACATTTTCAAACTGTCAGTTTGAGCAAGTTATGTCATTTCCTTTAAAAAGAATGATGGAAAGAAACTGGCTGTTATCTATCAATTGTTTTTGGTTAAGAATAAGGTTGATGGGGAGATGAGTTTGCCTCATTTCTAGGTCAGGCATATCACAATTTACAAGTTTCAATGAGGACTAATAGTAGTACTGTGGTACTTACATATGGCCTATCAACCAAGGACCATATGCAGGATTAAGTATATGACCTTTTCAACTCAATTTGATCATATCAATTAAGCCAAGCCTCATCGGTGGTTCTTGTTTACTAGGTGAACTTGGTCTTTAGTTGCTCAAACTTAGTATAAAAATGTTAAGAATCTGTAGTCACTCCTTTCTGTTATGTTTCAATTCTGATCTTCTCAATCTTGTATAAATTATATGAATAAATAATCCCGAGTCATGCCCAAGAGTTTTAGATCAAGTGGCACTAGGTCCCTGTGGGAACTTTTAGATCCTGATATAAATTCCCTCTTAGGCTGCACTTTAACCCCCTTCCAAAAGAAACATACAGTTTCCCAAGACATTACTGCCTGAGGTTTGCTGTTTGAGATAAAAACGAGATTCTAGCACATCAATGAAGGTTGCAGTGTTTCAAGTCTGATTCCTTTCATTAGACGATAATAGACAGATGTTTGATTAATATTCCCTAGAAACCTTACAAGGATGTTGTCAAAGCAACTCAAGATTTATGGAAGCAGTATGGAATTTAGTGCTTCATTCGGTTGCACTTGGTAATTTTGGATAATGTTTCAGTTGATCTTTTGTCATTTATGATGGTTGATGAAAAGCATTTTTACTGCATGAGGAATAAGGTTGCACTTGGTACAAGGATGTTCTCAAATGCTTTAAAAAGCGTTTTTGGACCATTGTATTGGTGAAATTAGGATTATTGAGACTGTTATTCTATGCTGGTTTTGTTGGGATTGATGTTGAAAGCATTATCATAAATGTTGGTGTGGTATTTTTATCATGCATATTATAGGGGTATTAACCTATGAGGAACTAGTTAGTTAATTTAAGTTTTGCTTTCAAACTATTTTTGTTTTTGGCATTTTCAGGTTAAAGCTCTATACGTCAAAAACATACCGGAGAATGTTACCACTGAACAATTGAAGGAACTATTCCGCCGTCATGGAGAAGTAACAAAAGTGGTCATGCCACCTGGCAAAGCTGGAGGGAAACGTGATTTTGGTTTTATCCATTATGCGGAGAGGTCAAGTGCACTGAAAGCTGTAAAAGATACAGAGAAATATGAAATTGATGGTACTTGTTTTATACTAAATTGTGAAATGTGAACTAAACTTTGTCCCTGCTAGTTTGTCTCTGTTTTCCTTTTTTATTAAATTGATTTCTTTGCAAAAGATAACAATAGGGAGAATCCAACTTATCTATACATAAAATTCTTTGAAAAGTGTCACTGGTGTTAGCTCTTATCAATAAAAGATGTTCTTTGAATATATTCTGTATTTTCCCTTAAATATGTTTAATGGATTTGAATGGCAGGCCAAATGCTTGAAGTTGTTCTTGCCAAGCCACAAGCTGATAAAAAACCTGATGGAGGTTATGCCTACAATCCTGGACTTCATCCAAACCATATTCCACATCCTGCATATGGTAACTTTTCTGGAAATCCTTATGGCTCTTTAGGGGCTGGATATGGTGTTGCTGCTGGTTATCAACAGGTATTTACCGAGTTACAACATATATTTATGGTTGATGTATTTGTTTCTTGTTTTATTCTGTCCTAATTTGTTTGGATCTTGTGGGGTTTTATGTATGTTTGAACAGCCAATGATATATGGTAGGGGTCCAATGCCAGCAGGAATGCAAATGGTTCCAATGATGTTACCAGATGGTCGAATTGGCTATGTTCTGTAAGTTGGTACAACTGATGTAAATAGTTTCATTTCCTTATATTTGATACAAGGCCTTAATCTTCATATTGTTGATATGTTGCAGTCAACAACCCGGTGTACAAGTGCCACCTGCCCGACCCCGCAGAAATGATCGGAGCAATGGTCCAAGTGGGCAGCCAGGGCGAGGAGGAGCAGCTAGTGGCAATGATGAAGGGAATCGTAGTAGAAGGTATCGACCCTATTAGGGATAGAAGACTAATGTGATGTGGCTTATTCCCCCCCAAACTGTCTTTTTGGTGGTGAGGGGACTTTGGGAACAAGGGACGTGTAATTCATTTGCTATAACATTTGACAGAAAATCCCTCTTCACAATCCCTATCCCATTAAAGGGGGAAAAAGAAAAAATATAAAGAGAAAGTTAGGATTAGGACCAGTGATATTTTATTGAACTGTTTAATGTTGGTGTCTACTGCTGTTAGATGAGTCACAGCAGAGTAATTGCCATATTTTCTGCTTGTAATGCTTCTTGGAATTTTTTTTATTGACAACCAGTAGAAAATTGTGTTAATTTGGGTTCGGCAACTTTACCGGTTTTGTTGCTTATTTTTTATGCTCTAAATGGCGCTTATGTTAGTGGCAGTTTTGTGAGCTTTAATAGAGTAGCAATTTAGCAATGCTAAGTAATGCTACTTTTTTTATGCCAGAAACCTAAGTCGTTGCCATACATAAAATGCATTCGGTCAAATTAAAAATAAAACTAAAAAAATGAATGAATAAATTAGTGTAGCAACACATATAATTTAAGGAAAACAAATGCAAGAAAAGTAGATCACTCAAGTACTAGGTGGGTGGTTTGTTTTCGCGATTGTGGATTGATCACGGCCGAAATTAAAGTAATTTCTTATTTATATTTTTGTCCCTTATAAAGCTGCCAACAACACTTGAGAACGGTGGCGATTGTGAGGGGTGACAAAATGACAATTATTGTTCCCCTAAGTACAATTCATTACAGGGGAAAAAAAAGCAGCAGCAGCATACTTCAATTACAAAAAGGTCGAAATTCGTGAAACATTCAAGATGGTAACTCGATAGATAAGCTAGGTTATGAAGCAACTGACGCGTCCAAATTGCAACCTTTCACTTTCCAAACGAATTTTTTTTGCCCCGCTTACATGGTTGTTCTTGTAAAAAAATTGCTCAGAATGAAAACTGTTTTACTTCTGTTGTTCATGTATGTTATTATCTCATCCCCTCCATTAACGAATACATGGTTGCTTGCAAACTTGTTAAATGCTTCAAATCACTAGTATGCAGTTGCGTTTTACTTGGCAGGCTACAACCGGTTCCTTGGATTGATTTTGAATCATAGCTATCAACCCAGCTTCCACTTTGTTGATGAGGGAGAGAAGCTCATTCTACGAAGGCCGATTGTGGTATTGGGGTGGTTAACGTTACGAGAATTAGCTTGCAATGATGAAATGGACATACATAATTTTGTGCTACGGAATTAAGCATTCTGACGGCAAAATGATTTAGCATTCCAACTGCAGTATCCTGCAAACTTATTGAGCTATTTTAAAATTCAACCATGGTAATGTAGATTACTATTTGGATTCAAATAGGATACCAACATATTCAAATCTGTCACCCACTACAAGCTGCAACACAGTAATGCAATCTGTCATCTTTGCAATAAAAAAATTATTGTGGAAACCTAGTAAGCAATCCCGGTTCACTGTATAACCAGAATAAACCGTGCATAAGATTTGAAAAGGAAGTCACCTTTTCATTCCCCCATGTCATAATATGATTATCTTGCGGAAAAAAGTTTAACAGTCGACTCGATACCTCACCAGAACATCGGTGTTTATTTATAATTGACAGAAAGTCTTTTGAACAAAAAATTAGAATTTAGAACACACGCACGCACGCCTTCAAAAGTCACATTAATTTTTCATCTGAAAGCTCACGAAGGCTTTTGTCGAATTCATCTAATTTAGAAGCCCAATTTGCGTTTATGCGGAGAGGGCGAACAATGGTGTAGTCCACAGCATTTTGTTGGGTGGGAGGGACCACGGAGGATGGGTCCCTCCGATGCTCCTTCTTACGAGCACTTGCTCTCTGCAGTGCCCAAAGTATATCTGACCCACTCATCTCGCCTTCTTCTTGTGCTGGTTTTGGAATTGGAGTCGATTTGGCCAAAAGGGTGTCACCCAATTTCCCACCTTGTTGCTTAGCGTTGGCGGGGACGCCGTGGCGCCGTCGCCTTGTTGTGGCTGAGACGGAGGGAACAACTAGAAGAGCCTGGTTAAAGGGCGTCGCGGGTTTTGGGCAAGACCCCATCTTTTTCTCTCTCTTCTTTTCTATGCTTTTTCCTTTTTAAATTTACTTTTTCAGTTTGCAAATACTACTGTATAAAATTAATTTCCATTTATTATTGTGTAACTTACAAGCATTCCACAGATTTTATTTTAATGTTCCTTTCATCGAGTGGACTTTTTGACATTTACAATATTTCATCCACCCAAATTATGGCGAATAACATGCGAAATTATGGAAATGAGGGGGTCCATGTCTATTATCAATTTATCATCTAGTATTTAATTGGGCATGAAAGAATTCTCAATTATTTTTCTTGGCATTTGTGGTCTACAATATGACAATTGTCTATTTGTCTTTAGTTCATAAAACATAAAAATAAATAAGTATATATAAAAAAAAGGATCTATAAAAGTAATAATTATTTTTAGAGATTCAATAATAACTTACCTTGATGTAGCATCATACTAACGAATATAATGTTGTGGCAATTAGGTGAATTTTTATTTTATATTTGTATAAAAATGTTTTATATTGAAAATTTTTATAAAGAGAATGTTAATATTCATTCTAGTTGGTTTGCATTAGAATTTAACACAAAATTTTGTACTAAAAAATCATTATTTTTTTTTCAAAATTTAATTCAAGGACATTATTATACTTTATTATTTAAATTTTAAAAATAAAATATTTTCCAAAATATATAGGAGAGAATTGTGGAAAAAAATAAGAGAGAGAAAAAAGATTTTATTTATTTTTTAAATTAAATGATAGAATATCATAATATTCTTAAATTAAATTTTGGAAAACAAAATAATCAATAATTTTACGGTCCAAAAATTTTAGTATTGGATGCTAATGCAATTTAATTAGGGTGGGTATTAACATTTCCCTTTATATAAATCAAAATTTTAGTTTAACACCAAACAAATTGAGAGATTCTATTTTTTTTCGTAGAGGTCAAATATAAATTCACCCTATAATCATATTACACTAATTGTTTTATTTACAAAATTCAAACTCAAAACTTTAAAAATTCAAATCCAGTTTCATTAAACTGACAATAATATGTTGATTGCATCTTATTTAATATTTAAAATACAGTGAACATAAAATAAAACTCATGCTATGTTTTGTTATATTTTAAGCTATTTATTGCATGCAATTAAAGGATTGATATATACCTGTCTCTTCAACACAAAAATACACCATCCATTTAGTCATAAGCTTATGGGGCCAAGACTCTTGCTTTATATAATAACTTATTATTTATTATATGCTATTAAATGATTGATATATACCTACCTCTTCAGCACCAAGATACACCGTCCACTTAGCCATAAGTTGTTGGGGCCAAGACTCTTAGATCGAGATCAGTTATGCAAGTTACATATTAATGAAGAAAATTCTTTTAGGATTGTCAAAGTGAGGAACGTTGGTTATATTTTGATAAAGAGGATTGTTTTGCATTACCAGGTTGATGTTAGTAATGTCGATTTCCTATTAATCAAGATGGATTATTATGGAATCATGAGATCAATTTTTGTGTGAAATATATCATTAATTCTCGTTTCTGTGTAAGATTTTCAGTTTGAGTCTTACGAGTAAAAAAAATATTCATTCATAATTGTTCATCTAACGCGTTTATAAAACTTCCACCGAAAAAAAGTTCTTTACTGTAGCATTAATTTTATAGTTAGCAATCAGAGGGCAAAAAGATCAATCCTCAAATTATTGTTACATGGAGCACCATCTATTATGTATTATATTACTTTGACATTGATAGCATGATGAACAAGTTTCCGATTCCATGCAATAAAATTGAGTGTTTTTTTTTTTTTTTTAATTAACTCCATTGAAAGCAATAATAAATATTTATTAGGGACATTTAGTGCACATAACATATATATTTTTTTCTAATACGATTTATTTAATATTTAAAAATGAATTAGAATTCAAACTCTAAACCATTTGATTAAACAACAATAAGTCAATACTATATGTGTTAATGGTTATTCTCGCAACAAAATTAAGGTAGGATAACTCAATATTAATAAATGATGTCCAAAATTTCTGGGTTTGTTACTGAGCATACTCCAATGTTAAATGAGAACGCGAAGATCATCTCCCCACTGTGATTCCTAAGAGCACCGCCGCAAGCTGCCATTCCACTCCTGTGAATTGCCCCGTCGCAGTTCAAATTGAATCGAGCATAAGGAGGATGGGTCCACCCAATACCCCTCCCTACACTTATTCCTGGTGATGCTACCTACTATCCTCGACTCAGACACCATCTGTATCATGTCTCTTAGCCTGAGCCTCAACATCAGTCAAGTTCAACTATAGCTTTATTCTTCAACCGAATAGAGATGCCATTTCTCACTCTCCAAACCATGTTTTGCTCAACAACACTACTCCAAGCTTTAGTCACTCCATGCCATTTCTCCCTGAATTGTTGGCACGCTCCACAGGCAATGTCTTCTAGACTTCTCATATAGGACTTGATAGCCAACCCTCCTGCATGCTTTGGAATACACAACTCACTCCACTTCACTCTAGGAATATTCACAGTTTGCATGACATCCTATAATTTTCGCCAAATTCGCCCTACCCGCCATCTATAATTCTAATAAATAAAAAAAATAATGATGTTCTATTGTAAATATGAGTCAGTGACATCCTATAATTTTCGTTCTGGTCGACCATGGGTTAGTGTTTGGAAGGTTGTGGATTGATTTTGTGCACACTTTTTTTCATACTTGACCCAAACCAACCCAGCTATTAGGTTGGATCGGGTTAATTAGGTATGTATATTTATGAATTATTTTTTATTTTTAAGAAATTAATTATTTTTAAAATAATAATTTATTTTTATTTAAAGTTTTATAAGTATATAATGACGTAATGCATTCAAAAAGAGATCAAATTATAACAATATTTGACTAATAAATTTAATAATTTTAATGTTAACATAATATTTTTTTATTTTAAATAGAAATAAGTATTGTACTAGCATGATAAAACATAAACAAAATCAAGATAGGATAAAAACAACAACTTAAAAAAATTATAGATGATTTAATTTAATTAATTATGTGAATTAAAAATTAATGTGTTTTTTTATATAATAATAAATTTAATTATATGATATGTATTGAATGGTGTTAAAAGATTACAACTTGTTATTCAATCCATGTATGATCAACTCTTAATTAAATTTGGTGGAATTTAACTCAAACACTTAAAAAAATAATCCAATATATTTGGATTGGACCGGATTGAATCAAGGTTTGAGCCAAACCCATAAACGAACGAGAACTTGGGTTCCTTTTGTATTGATAGACATGGTGAACAAGTTTCGAATTCCATGCAACAAAGCTAAGGTAGGATGACTTAACAAGAAAAAATGAAGTAGCTAATTTACAAGAAATGAACAAGAGAGTAGTAAAATCCAGTAGTAGTAGTAGTACAGTTAATTAATTCTGCAAGGAAGAAGATGCGGAGGGAAGATGAACGGGGTAGTTATCGACGGAGTCATCCCAGGGGTTGCCGCGCCAGTCCTTTAAGAGTGGCATGTCCCTAACGGCCTTCCAGACGGCGCTGTTACACTTGAAACCCGACCCGAAGGCGATCTGCCAGACCCGATCCCCTTTGGAGACCCGACCCTTGGCCTCGGTGTAGGCCAGCTCGTACCAGAGCGAGCTGCTGGAAGTGTTCCCGAACCTGTGCAGAGTCATCCTGGAGGGCTCCATGTGCCACTCGCTCAGCTCAAGATTCTTCTGCAGCTCGTCCAGCACCGCTCTCCCACCAGCGTGGATGCAAAAGTGCTCGAATGCCAGCTTGAAATCCGGAATGTAGGGCTTCACCCCCGACATCCTCAGCACCTTCCTCCGAACCAGCCACACCAAGAACATCAGCTGCTCCGAATAAGGCAGAACCAGCGGCCCCAAGGTTGTTATGTTTGTTTTCAACGCCTCCCCTGCCACGGCCATTAACTCCCGCGCCAAACACACCCCTATTTTCCCGCTCTGGTCCTCCTTTTGGTACACGCAGTTGTAGTTCTTGTCATCTGCCCCCTTGTGGGTTCGGACGGTGTGGAGGAGCTGGTACTTGGAGCGGGCCATGTCGGAGGGCTTGTTGGAGAGGAGCACGGCGGCCCCTCCCATTCGGAAAATGCAGTTGCAGAGGAGCATGGAGCGGTCGTTGCCGAAGTACCAATTGAGGGTTATGTTCTCCGTGCTCACCACCACCGCGTAGGAGTTCGGGTTGGCTTTGAGAAGGTCTTTGGCTAAGTCAACGGATATGAGTCCCGCGCTGCATCCCATCCCGCCGAGGTTGTAGCTCTTTATGTTGCTTCTCAGCCTGTAGTGGTTCACAATCATGGCAGAGAGAGATGGTGTTGGGTTGAACAGGCTGCAATTCACCACCAGAATGTCAATGTCCTTCGGATCAACCCCCGTTTTGGCCAAAAGAGCGTCCATGGCGCCGAACATGACCGCCTCTGCCTCCAGACGCGCTTCGCTCATGCAGAGCTTGGGCGGGCGAGAAGTGATTCCTCTGGGAAGGTAGGTCTCGTCTCCCAAACCCGCCCTTGTGGAAATCTTCCTCTGGAATTGGAGAGACTCTTCCTCAAACCCCGCACTCTCTTCGGTCATCTTCAGAAACCCCTCCACCGATATTTTGCGTTCTTTCTCCGGCTTGTAGCACGCGAAGTCCACCAGGTACACCGCCGGGGAGCGCTTCCACCGGTACAGAGCTGCCAGGGAGAGGAGCGCCGCCGAAGCCGCCGCCACGGTCTCGGCGTCGAGCTGGTGGTTGTGGGAGCAGAGTTTGGAGATCTTGAGACTAGCGGTTAGAGAGAACATGAGAGGGAGGGTGATGGCTAGCATCACAATGCTGGCTGCGCTGCACGAGTAAGAGTAACCGTATCCCAATCCCAACTTCACGTATTTCAGTTTCACCGACTGAAGGAAATCCGGCAGCCGGCGCCGGATTCTGATGACGGCGGAGGATGAGTCCTTGAAGTCCATCTCAGCCGTTAATCTCTCCCGGTCCATGTCTATGCTACTGCGACCCATTCGCAATACCAGTTTGTGTGTGTGGGAGGGGCCGAGGGGGTGTATAGAACTCTAGAGATTGTGATGTTTGTTTGATTTGTTTGTGGAAGAGGTGGGTTTTCGTTGGCTTATAAAGCAGTCACTTGAGGAAGTTGAAACTCAAATGGGAGCAACAAACATGCTATTGCTAATGCTACTTTGGCCTTTCCTTCACCGCAAGAAAGATATTGACTCTAGTTACTTCACGTTAATTCATCTTGGTAGTTTCGGAAAGGATTAGATAATATAGCTCAACTACTTTACCCGAAAACAAAACTCTTTTTTTAAAACCAATATATCGTGGGCAGGTGATTTTTGTTAATAAATATTTTAATACTTGTAGAGAAGAAAACATATTTTAGCCTATAGCGTAATCCAAGTGGATAGACCAATTTGACTTTGTGAGCTCTTCTCTCTTAAAAAGCATTAGCAGGAGTGTCATCACGTTGTTTGTTTGTTTTGCCCATTTTCATTTTTTATTACTTGTTAATATTTAACGTATGCACTTGAAGCAAAAACTGGCCTACGGGCACGCAAATGTAAACCAAAACAAGAAAAAGAAAAGAAAAGAAGAAATTGGTCTCTATTTTGGGGGCATATACGGTAGCAGCCAGCGAGATGAAAAACGGAGATGGGAAATTTGGGAAAAATTATTGATGGAAGGCTGGTGGTCGTTGGTGGCTGGTTGTCAAGGAACAATGAATGGTATTGTGCTAACTTGTCAAAAGCTCAACAGCATTTAAAAAATGAAAAAAAAAAAAAAAACACTCTGTTTTTCAATTAATCGCAATGTCTTTTCATACGGGCTACAAAATTAAGGGGTATGCATGTACGTTATGGAACTGTTCACATGCATCCTAAAACAATAAACAACGACAGGCTAGAGATAGTAGGGAAACAGTAATAGGAAATGTAAGTAGCTGATCTAAATTATTCAACTGTTGGTGTTGGACGGTGAGATTCAGAAACTGTTTTGACTTTTTTTAATGAGTAAAAAGTTGTATATGCAAATGCAATTGGATTGAACCGAGCCATGTTTATCTAAGTTGGTGGAGATCAGTGGTTTAGGCCAACAAATTGTGAAATGACATAATCAGCCCATAACTGTAAAATTTTGTAATACAAGTCGAAGATACTAAGTGCGTGCATTCATACAGTAGTGTAGGAGCAAATTCTAATCTATGTTGTTCATTTTTATTAGTTTAATTTTACCCAAGTCATAATAGAATTGGCCCCAATATTACTGGTACCGATCATTTAGTACAGTACTCATTGGATATTGACGATCCCTTGGAGTCTTTATACTTTAATAATGTTTCATGCAAATCCTTATCCTTTTCAAGATCACCCCAAACAACACATGGGTTACATGCTACAGCCATATAAGTATGGCGCATGTAGCTCACCGACCTTGTTCAACTGTTTTAATACGTTTTGAATTTGGTTGACCACAAAGGAGATACTTTGCGGTGGTCAACGGAGTTTAAAAAGCGGTGTCTTTTTCCCCCCTTGTTTAAAATGTCTAATTAAGGACCAAACCTTATTGGTTCATCCACATTCACCAATAAAACGCACTGTATCGTTTTGAATTGAAGATGACGAAGCTCTTCTCTGCATGCATCCAGTATAGAGCCAAATTCTGTGTTGCAATTTTTGGAATTAGCAAGACCATCCACCACTTGCATACAATCTGTTTAAAATATGTTAAGCGATAAATCAAATGTGGAAATGGTATTTAGCAAATCAGAGATTGCAATATACAAGAATAAAAGGGATAAAAATGAACTGCCTTGTTGTGTCTTGGTCAAATCTTCGTATTTTAAGGACAAAGGTTACATAACAATATACTATCATTATCATGCAGGACATCAGATGATCACACATCCCTTAATGTAAATTACAAGTACAGATCTAATAAATCTTGAATCTATTACAACACATTAGTCCAATCTTCTTCTTTTTCAATTATCAACTCACACTTTATGAACTATGTAGTAAACTTTAACTTAATTTCAGGGCTTCAAATAAAACGCTATAGTAGGATTTAGCATGTGAGAGATGGGTGAAGTATTGACTTGCTCAAATCTCCATGTTTAAGGTCAAAAGTTTTATAACGGTGAATTCTATTTCCAGGCAAGTTATCAGCTGATCAAGCATTTTTAACGACTGCTTAATGAGACGTACTTGATCACTATTCTTCTAAGATGGAAGGGACGTTTCACGGTCATCTACTGCTGTTTGTGATTGCATTGTACAGGATCTCGCCAAACAGATGTTTCGGGGCCCTATTTTTTTCTCTCTTTTAAAAAAATTTCAACTCACACCTTACTTGATGAACTATGAAGTATTGTTTTCGATCCTTTCAAGTATATTTTTTAATTCCTGTATTATAGCCTTACATGACACTTTAAAAAAAACATGGTAAGTAAAATTTAACTTAATTGTGGGGCATCAAAATCTGAAATAAAGTGTATTTGTATTAGGTTAAAAAAGGGAACTTCAAGAGAGATGGAATTAATGAATGGCCATGAAATTGGAGGTGCTGTGGCTTGATTAATTCCACGACGAGTAGGACCCTTTGAATTCCGCAACTTGATAATGGTCCCCCATTACAAAATGAGAACAGTCACAGCCATATAATGATATAAGCATACGGCACTGGATTTATGTACTCAGTTAGCAAGTGAGATTAAAACTTTTGGGTCCCATTCTGGTATGTCTATGCACTCAAAAATCACAATGTGACACACACTTCATATTGAATCATGCTTCTCCAACTAGAAACTAATTCAATAAATGTATTTGAAAATAATGGGAATGACAATGATAATCACGGGGTGGCTCCACGCCTGGTTTTAACCAATTAACTCACTTGCAAACTTAATCTAGCTCAGCTTACATGAAAGAGTTGCACTCTAAGTAAACGGGAAATCAGAAAACTTAAGTCATTTGTTTTGGGGAAAAAAAAAAGATTTTACATGTTTAAATATTAAAATGTTATCTGATTTGCACTTTGCTTCTTATTATTAAAAGTTTGTTTAGATTTTTGTTTTGTTTTTACAATTCATTATACGAGTATAAATGTTAGAAAACAAAAATATAGTGATGTTTTTAAAATTAAAAAACAAATACAAAACATTTTTTTATCAAACTTATTAATTCTAAAGAAAAATTCATATTTCCAAAATCTCTGGAAAGTAAGGAAAAACAATTTCTATATCATAAATTTCAGTCTTTTATTTTCGAATGAAAAGAGATATCTTATTAAACGCTCTTTTTTGTAACACGTAGTTTCATTTTTATTTAACACTTGTATTTTTGAAGGAAATTAAACTATTAAGTATTTCAATTTTTATTTTTTTCATTAAGATTTCTTTTTATAATAAAATATTTACATGAAGAATTTAATTTTTCAAATCTCAATTTAATTTTTAAAATTATTTTTATCACTACAAGATTATAGTATTTTTACAACGACATTTGTCATTGGGAAATTTTAAAAAATGTCGTGAAAAGTATTTATGCCAACGAAAAAAACATGGAGTTGCGTGTCATTTGTTGCAAAAAGTTTTCCAACAACTTTAAATGTCACTGTTGCTAGTGATGTTTTGAACTCAATTATTATTGCGATTCTAACATTCTTTACTGTCAAAACTACTAGTTTATGTTAACAATTTTTTCTGACATGTTAACCATTTAAGTTGTTTTATGTTAATAATTTGAGTTGTTGTCATATGCGTCTGCGTATGTTCGCCTGCATGTGTTTTCATATAGACGTTAAAATAATATAAATAAAAAAGTAATGCAAAACATATTTTAAGTTTATATTTTAAGCTTCTTTTTTTTTTTTTACAAATTTGCTTATGAAATATTTTTTTTAAAACATATTTCACCTCAAAATTAATTTTACCAATCAATTAATCATTAAAAATCATGTTAATAAATGCTCACCTAAACACACTAAAAAATTTAGTCAACACTTACACCTATGTTTTTGTCGTAAATGTGTAAATTTTATGGACAAAATGATCAGGTCGAATATAAAAGTATTAACACCAAAGTGTAATATAAAATTTTAAGTATTTTTTTATGTAATTTATAAGGAAACAATATAATTTTTATGGTTAGAATCATTTGTAGTAGTTCGAAAAACGCAGAGAACCGAAATCTAATGATGATTGCTACGTCTATACTGAATAAGGTAATGAAATTTTTTTAGTGTACAAGTATTATACCACACTCAAATGCCTACTCACTTATACTATTTTCCCCCACTTATATATATTTACTACGTCTATACTGAATACGGTAGTAAAAAAGATTTAAGAGTACAGCGTCAAAGATAAAGCACCAATATCCTTTAACCTTGTGGGCTCTATTTCTCTCTCTTTCATATCGAACATCCAACCAGACACATCCAATGTTCCAGATTTAGCAAAGCATGGGAACTCCACGAACCACAATAAGGGAACGGCACTAGAAGTAGAAACAGAACAATAACCCGATTTATGAATTAATCAAACGAATCATTGAAGACGTAACCCTATGAATACGATGAATGCTTTTCCTAGAGGTTGCTGTGAACAAAATGGTACATGAGCAAAACGTTCTCTTTCGTAGGATATATGTGGCATATAGGTAAAAGGGGAAATATAGGAATAGGTGATACCTTAATTCTTCATTTTTTTCCTTCAGTATCATGCCACACTATGTCTTGCAACCCTGATGAGAATATTTTATAGAACTGCATATAAACCAAAGATAGGGTAGCATTCAAGAAGTTTTATTTGTTTAGAGAAAACAAACAGAAAAAGAAGTAGAACTTGAGGGTTCAACCAGAGAAAAGTGATAGGAAAAAGGCTTTGCAAAAGATCTAAGTCGAGCAGTAGTAAGAAACCCAAATGAATTAAATCTGGATTGCAGATTTCCTGATATGACTCTTGTATTTCTGGATCAAAAGCAAAGACAAGGAATTTTCACATGCCTTATGAAACTCCAATGTATCACCCCCTGTCTTTCGCAGCTCCACCATATGCACGGAGGGCGCCACTTCAAAAACCTGAAGCCAAAGACAATCTATTCCAGGCAAGGTCCCATTGGAAAGACACCAACAAAAATCTATTGCATCATTTGTTCTTTTGACAATGCCAATTTTCAATAAAAGACTCCAATTTACTTACATAAGCATGAAATTTATGTTCTACGTTTTATTTAGATATTATAGAGTCAAGATCCTATGGTTAGGCAAAAGTCCTTGCGTCAAGACAATGCATTAATTGAATCAATCAAGATGATCAAATAATTGTTGCAAAAAGTGTCAAGCATTCAAATCTCCTGTTTGTCATATAAATTCCATTCACTTGTAAGCTAGATTCAAAGTCCTGTCAAGTATGTCAAACCTTAAATGACCAATATCTCTGAAATTAGATGCCTTAGGTAAATAAAATTGGAATTATTCACAACCAATTTGTGGTCTTGTGAATGTGGATTCAGATATTTTATCCCATTTGCTGGTCCCATTTCCTATTTCCATAATTGAATGTTGACAACTCATCAAAATGAAATAAGCTATTGCCACTTTAAGAGGGAGAATCAATTTTTGTATTGAGTTGCCATTATTTAATTAGAGACAAGAAAAAAGGGATAGAAAAATTACCATGTGACCATGAAAAAAAAAAGAGCCTATTATCCTATGCAAATATCTCAGTACCTCGGTAGCCACTGAAAGGTGACCCTTCCTCCCACTCTTGTCACCTTGCAACTGCATCTGCAGTATTTAAATCTTTGTAAGTTACAATACACTACCCTCTACAACAGTACAAAGTAAGTCACAACAGGAAATAAACAATACAAACCAATGTGCAATGCATAGTAAAATTGAAGATACATTGTTACCTTATAATTTCGCTTGTGTACATTAAAGCCCAGTGGCTTGGCTGCTTCCTCGATTTTAAACATAATTTCATTTGCAGGGCACTGTGAAGTAAAACTTGTTTCTTGCTTTACTTGACCCTACAATATTGAGTTGACATAAAACAGAGCCGGAAGGAATAAATATAAATATCAACATTTTATTGTACACTTGACAAAATGAACAAACTACTAGCTTGAATTTGAATCTGATTAAAAATTATTGACCCAAATATTATAGTCCACAAATTATTGCAGGTGATAAGTCAATATCCACGGGAGTTGACGACTTGTGATATAAGCAAAACATTAAAAAAAAAAAAAAAAAAGACTAAGAAGTGCATGAAAACGTTAACATGGTCAAGCACAGGATCATTTTCACATACCGTTTGCTTCTCAAACAAACTGTCAAGATTAAAACTTTGTGACCTAGAAATGAGCTCAAAAGCATTCATGGAGACGGGTTTCTCTTTTCTCTCTGTCACTAGATTTTCCTATATATCAAAGTGAATGAATAAACAACAGAATTTCCTGCAACGGATGAAAGAAGTTGAAAATATTGCCTAAAAATCAGTACATTAGACTCATTGAAAGCAACGACTACATCATCTACATTTAGATCCTCTTCCTCAGTGAAGGATGTTGGCTTGTATCCTTTTTTGAACCATTCATCTTCTAAGAGCTCAGGAATTTTTATCCTCTGCAAAAAAAAAAAAAAAAAAAAAGATCTTGAAGTGTAAATCACAGGATTAAAAGTATAACAAATAGCAACAAACAGAATTAGAAAAATACAATAGTAAGGCCCAATAGGAATTAGCATGTAGAAATGGTCAACAATTCAAGCAAACATTCAAAACACACCGTTCGAGGGTTTGGGTCAAGAATGTGTTTTAGCAATTTCTTTGCCTGTGGCGAAAACCATGATGGACAAGAGAATTCTGCCCTGCCAATCTGAAATATTTATAGATTTTCACTTCCATAAAAATTGATGACAAAAGCAACTTTTTGTTTTCATGGGTAATGATAATCTAAAATAACTCACTTTTTTGTACAGAGCCATATGAGTTGGTTCATCAAAAGGCAAGTACCCAGCCATAAGTACAAAGAGAATGACTCCACAAGACCAAATATCAGATGTAGAACCAACATAACCTCTATCATTAAGCACCTGATTCAAATGGCACACAACACACTATTTATTGCAAGTTTGAGGGACTAAAGACTAATGTAGTTTACAAAGTCATTCACCATGTCAAAACTAGGACCTAAAGTAGGTACCTCAGGAGCAACATAATTTGGGGTTCCACATGCAGTGCGGAGCAGTTCATCCTCCTGCATTATTTAAGAATTTGAAAAATGTGATTGCCAAAGCTGTATGCAAATGAATCGCCCCTAAAGTAAATAACTCAAGTGAAAAGTAAGATCAGACATTACCATAGCACCAAGAGCTTTCTAACAAAAAAGTTGTCTTAATATCAAAACTTGAAAACTTAAAAATGAAATATCATCTAAGATACTATCCAAAATCAAGTCCAGATGACTATGAAATTAACCTTGTAACACTATGTTAAGTTAATTAGCTGCAAGAAAATATGATCTAAAACGAATCATGAGATGTATATATTCAAAGAGAAACAAACCATCATTTATGAGTTGTCTGATACTCCTGAATAATTTTAGTGAGATGCTATAATGATTAAAGATTTTTTTTATATCAGCTAAATTTTACCCTTAGGCAACTGCAGTGTCTAAATCAAAAATCAAATAACATGAAACCTGTATCAATCCAGTATGGCTGAAATTATCTTACTTTCTGTGAGTATGCACTCAAACCAAAATCTGAAACTTTAAGGACACCATTTGAGTCTAGAAGATTCTCAGGCTGCAAAATACATTGAAGATGACTATAAAATAATTAAAACCTGATTAGTCCTATCAATCAAATTTAAAAGTTATGGTGCCGGGGAGAAAAGATTAAGGAAGTTGAAGACCTTCAAATCTCTGTGATACACGCCTCTACTATGGCAGTAATCAACAGCATTAATAAGTTGTTGGAAATAATTTCTTGCTTCATCTTCTTTAAGTCTCCCATTTGCAGCCTATAAATCAAAGAAGCAATCCAAGAATTGTATGTACTCAGATGCAAGATTGTCCGTGTAGAATATTGATAAAACTAAATAAAAAGACTAATAGGTAGTGTAAGAGGAATGTATTTTGTGTGTAATAGAAAGGTAAATCAGACTTACTATTTTGTCAAATAGTTCTCCCCCATCAACAAACTCCAGAACAATGTAAATCTTTGTTTTGCTTGCCAACACCTATCCTTCAATAGAGGACATATATTGACTATATATAGTGAATGCAATGGATTCAAAGAATAATAAATCATTAGTTACATTATATCCATAATTTGTCGCTGATATGTAATCTAGGCTTATTTTAATATCAATGATCACTTCACTTAGGGATGCATTTATTATACCCATGGTAACAAAATCTAGATAACTTACTCGCTAAACCGAGTATACTTTAGAGAAGTAGGATCCTATCATTATACCTTTAGGATTAGGAGAAGAGAAGACAGATACTTCACAAACATACTATCGTGTGTCAGTCTGTCATAGAAAGGAATAAATAAAAAAACCACCTCAATCTTCTATTCTTATACATACTTTCTACAATATTTTTTTATAACTCAATTTTTCTTGTTATTTCTTCTTTTCTATTACATTAACCTAACTTTCACTTTTCCCCTTTTGTTATCTCTGTGATGTTTATGAGGTATATATATGTTCTTGATTCATATGGATCTAACAGTTTTCGTATCATATTATCCCAATCCATATGCTGATTTGACCCTGTGTTTGGTTTAACGGAAGACTGAATTGGTGTTAATAAAGGAGACTTGTTTGGTTTGAATATGGATATGGATAGGAGATGACAAAAAAAAATTAGAAATAATATACTGTTCTACCCTTATAAATAATAATGAAAGAAATACAAGTAAAACAATATCTTAGAAGAGTTACTATTGTAGTATTTTACTTTCTTTTCTATTTTATTTTTACTTCCTTTTTTAATCTTCTAATTTTCATTTCTCATCATATTATATTGCACATTTATCACTTTTTTCTCTTCATCTTTATCTCTTTTTTCTTTCCACTCATAAATCCCAAAGAATGTGCATTCAACATTTTTCATCATGGGATAATTAGTTTCTACCATCTAAAAATTATAAATCAGTTATTTCTCTTTTCAAATTTTATCAATATGAGGAAGGACACGAATAAAAAGGAAGAATTTTCTAGTCCCTTCATTTTCCCTTCCCTCCCTCCAATTTTTTTAACTTATTAAACAAGCCAAAACTAAAATAAATCTTCTCCCCCTTTTTATTTTCCTCTAATTGAACCCACTGAAAACTGAAAAAAAGAACTAAGCTTATTAAATGCATGGTAACTAAATATTAACTAGTTCAACATTATATTTGTTTAGGTAAATTTGATTGGTCTTACTATAAAAAAAATATGAGCCCATTCTCTTTTTAGAAAAGTCATTATAAAATTTATTAAATAACTTGCACAAAGGAGGTTTAACTCAATAAATAAATTGTATAATACTGACTTCAATTTCTACAAATAATAAAAAAACAATTAATAACATTTCTTATAACTATATTGTGTTATCCACATATTGACATCATTCAAAAAGAACTTACTTCAGTACTTCACATGCCAACATTTTTAAAATTAATTTGATTATCAAATTAGTAAAAGTTGTTTAAGTATTCATAAATTACTATATATTCTAAAAATTATGTTTTAAAAGGTTTAATTACCCTGCATGCCCATAAAATTTTACTAAATTCTCAATTAGATTCTTAAACTTTTTTCTTTCCTTCAATTGGGTCCGAGATTTGTATTTTAATTAGGTTCAAGTGTTCTTCAGGTAACCAACACAGATCCAATTAAAACATAAATATAAGTTTAAGTATCTAATAGACAAACAAATTAGTTTAGGAATTTATTTAAAAATGACATATAATTCATAGACCTAATTAAAAAAATACCAGCATTTACACACTAGTATTCTTACCTTTTCAAGTCAGTATTCTCACTACTTCAAAACTTAGTATTCTTAGCTTCTTCAACCAACTTAGAATCTGGGGATGAAAATACTGACATGCAGAGTTTCATAATTTTTTAATTAGATACCTGAAGTATTTGTCATTTTTAAATAGGTTTCCAAACTTTTTCTTCCTCTTTCAATTAGGTTCCTAAACTTGTATATATCTTTTAAGAAGGTATTACATGGACTTAATTAAAAAAATTTCAAGGACCTAATTAAAAGAAAAAAAAATTCAGAGACCTAATTAAAAACTTGGTAAAAGTTGAAGGCCTGTGGAGTATTTTTTATTTTTTACTTGTAGAAATAGAAGACAAATAATAAAAGATTTACAATAAGATACATATCTTTGTCAACCAATTGAATTATATCCATTAATCCTGCAGAGTAATTAAACTTAAGTTAAATTGATCTAAAGGCAGATGGTTTGGTACCTCAAGTATTCTAACAACGTTTGGGTGATTGATTAACTTCATGGTTGATATTTCTCTCATGAGCTGTTCCATCATGTTGAGGCGGAGGACATGTTTACGGTCGAGGATTTTGATGGCGACATAGTTACCGCTGTGGACGTCCCTGGCGAACTTGACCTTGGCAAAGCTTCCCTCTCCAATTGTTTTTCCCAACTCGTATTTACCAACCAGGGTACGCCCTTTCGCTACCTTCATGCTGCTCATTTTTGGATCTTGCTCTTATCCGTTTTCTTTACTTACTTACTTATACTTTAAATTAATTAATCATTATTGTGGACTTGTGGTTGCTTTTAATTTTGGTTCCTTTTTCCGATTAGGAGAGTACCAATGGGGAGGAAGGAACGGAGATATGTATGGAAAAAAGGTCCCACAAACTCTGTCTCCGGGTGCGTTTCCCTTCTTCATACAGAAGTCATGTTTCCCTTCTTCATTTCTTTCCAATACACACAAATTCAGACATTTGTCTCACTTGCCATTTCAAATTGAATCATCCATCAATTTGCCTTTCAATGATATTAGGCTAAATGAGTTAACTAAACAACTTAAATGTGTATAAATTGATATTCTCATCTAATTGACAAATTATTTTATGATAATTATTTTAAAAGTTAATAAATTTATTATATATCATAAATTATAATTGAATGATTATATAATTTTTTACATGATTAGTACATAAAATTTTTTTTCTTAACTAAACTAATTAATGATTTACGATTTCAATGGTCATTTTATTTTTCTTTTAATAAAAAATCAAAGACTAATTTGATTGATAATTACAATTTTGAAAACTAAATTAATTTATAAATGACAATTTTATAATTTTTTCACTATTTTATTAATTTGAGAGAGCAAATTGGCCAACTATTGCATTTTGAAGACTAAATTGATGATTCACTGTAGTTTATTAAATATAAATTACCATAAAGAAAATATAAAATATTATTCTTTTATTGATTGTTCTTCATCATTAAATTTGGAATAAATTATCCATAAAGCAAATTTAACAATTTTAGTTTTTATTAAAAAAAATCATCATCATTAGGTTTGGGATAAATTATAGATTGCCGTGTGTAGTGTACACATTCGCCCTCTTTCATCAATAATGCACATATTTTTCAAACTCCGACATAATATTTCCGTTGTTAGAATTATTGAGCGGACTAGAATTGAGTTCGAGAGGAGGATAATAAGATAAGAGTGTCCCACAATAATACTTTATACGCTAAGAATTTAGACTTAAACTTATTTTTAGTCCAAATAATTTTATAATTGTGTAATTTTGATGTCTCAAAAAGAAATATTATACATTTAGAATATATGCGCTAAATATTTTTCTGCAACAAGTTTATAATAAATAAATATATTTTAATATATGAATATATTATAATTAAAATTTGTAATAAATATATTTTTAAATTATAAATTATATTTTATATTTAAAATAAAAAATTATATTATAAAATAATGTTTTTTTTATCATGGATAATTTATTTCATAAAATTTAAAATCAATTTTAAAATAAAGATGAATATGATAAACTGAAAGAGATAAACAATTGTGAAATTTAAATATATGAATGAAGATAAAAATAGAGTAAATTGAGATGGTTGAGAAAGATTTTAACAAAATAATGTATATAATAATATACAGGTAAATGAAAACACTCTTATTCAAGAAAATAAATCAGATCATCATATGTAGATTAAATATCATAGTTTTTAACAAATTTTATAATTATTAATTTCTTAGCGACTTAATCTTTATATCCAATAAAAGTAAGTATATTGTGTCTTCAATATAATATATATATATATATATATATTTCAAAAGAACTATTTTATTTTATTTATTTCGTGTTGATAATCAGTAATCACATGTAAAAATAAAAACAGTTTAGGATAAGGCGAAAGTTTACATTTCAGAAAAGAAAAAAAAAAAGGCCAAAGTTTACAAAAATTGGAAAGCACAATAATGGGTCAAATTGGCATAAGAAGGCCTGCAAATTGATTAGCACTATATAGAATTATGGACCTAATTCAGTTTTAGCCTTTGGGCTATACAGCGCGGACTGTTTCACATGACAAGGCTGTGCTTCAATTTTGATCCAAAAATGGCTGGATTGCACTTTGCTCTTAGGTTATCAAGTGGCCTTTTTAACCAAGAAGGGAGTAATTTTGTTTTTTTTTTTTTTCAAAATATCTTAATGGGGTAGATTTTGAAAAGAAAAAAAATACTAATTTAAGGATAAATCTTAAAAGCAACCACGACTTTGTACAAAAAAGTGATAAATTCTGCTGTGACTTCTGATAGAATTGGTGAGAGTAAATATCAATTTGATCTTTGAAATAGTGCTTAAACTAATAAAATTAGTGAAACTGTATAAGTAATGTTATATTAAGTTTTTTTTTAAAATTAGTCCTTTAACATTTGGTAAAATCTATCGATACATTTAAATTGATAGATATTCGATACTTGAAAGACTAATAATATAAGTTGATTACTCTAAAGAAGAGAAAAAAAAAACTAGTAATATTTTAGAAATAAATGAATAATTTATTGGAATTGTTGACATCATACACAGTAAATACGCCCACGGTTGTATATCAATCTGCCCCGGTGAAAAGCATGTCTTACCTCAGAGTGAGTGAGAACTGAGACGGAACCAATTCCCCCACCTAAGTAAATAATACTATTAACAGCTTTAATCCATCCCCAGATACGTTGAAGAGTCTCTCATAACTTAATTAAGAACGAACAGAGAAACATAGCAGTTTGAGAAGTCCCACGTCGTGGGGCGCTTGCAGTCATAGCATCCCTGCATTGGTGTTCTTATTTGGCGCCCTTGTCTCCTCTTCTCACCAACCAACCTTCACAAGGCAAGGCAACTTCCCTTTTCATTACCAAATCAAAAATGACCTTTTGCTAATTCATTTCTCTTCTGTTTCAGGATGGGATCAAATGAGACTGAGGGAGATGGAGGCTACAACAAGAAAATTACTAGCTGGATAGCAACAAAGCCATCATCATGTTTGTTTATTTTATTCTCGTCCTTGTTTATAAGCATAGCAGGAGGTTCCATGCTTGGATGGTGGCTACACAAATACCATCCATCAAATACCCAACTCTGGATGGTACCCTTTGGCTTCCTTCTCTTCCTTACCCCTCTCTTTATCTGCCTCTCCGTAATCATTCCTAACCTCTGTGTTCCCAGAATCCGCATCGACCAAGACCAGGCTTTTAAGACACAGGATCATGCTCTTAATTTGCCATCTATGCAATAGAATAAGCTTGTTTGTTTTAAACTACTTCTCTGGTTTCTTTCTCCTGCATTTTAAGAGGAGTGTAATGTAACTCCATGTTTTCTGCTTTTCACTTGTATACATACAACTGTTCAAATGATACTTGCTGGATGCTCCACACTTGAAAGCTCTCTTCACATATTCATCAAAATGAGTTTCAGTAATCTTTTACGGATTAATTAAGGACAGCACAATCATTTTCCAGAATTTGTTTACTTTATTCCATTTCGGGTTTACAACTACACTAAAAGTATCAGAAATCTCAGAACATGACAGGGGTAGTAGATATCTGGGACAAAAATTTTCAGTATTATTATAAGGTCATTTATGTGATTTGGAAGCGGCATGGGAAAGCAGTGTGCAGGAGTAGGCTAGTCACAGATGTTCCCTTCCCCTTGATCCTCTAGAATTAGTTTTCCAAGAGATGACGTTGATTTCCAATAATACAACCATTTGAAAAACCAAATATCTATGACTTCCAAGTAACTAAGAGCCACCACAATACATTCAAAAGGCCTATTTCAATACAAATTTTGGAAAAATCCTTTTAAGTTTTTCTTTTCTTTTCTGTAGACTTAAGTTATTAAATAATTGAGAATTTATTCATCTCGAGCCATAGAAATTATATTGAATTTTATCTCTCTTTACAGAGTATCTTAAGTCATTCATTCCATAAAAGAGTTCGTTGAACAGTCGTTTTCTATCCTCATAAGACACTGTTTAGAATTTTCTCTGTCGTCCTATGCTTAACACATGGTGTTTAGAGGGTCAACTACAGAAGGTGAGTCCAAAGAATGCATTTAGCGAACACAGGACACCAACCAAAATTAACATGTTTCATAATTAATTAAATTCTGCAAATGACCTAAAATTTTATTCCACTTAGTCCGTTTTTTTTTTTTGGAAGGCATTCCACTTAGTGTGTGGTCATCTCCACCATGCATTGAGTTTCCAATTTCACATAGTAAAGTGGACAATTTTACATTCAATTTTTGGTGAACAAAAGCTAGTAGTATTTGCAGATTAATAATGAAAAAAGTCATCACATGAAATTTGAACTCATGTTCTTGTAAGATATGAACTTGATGTTACTAACTAAATAAAAACAAAGTAAACCAACATCTTTTATAAATAAATAAAAAACAATAGACGAACATTTATTAGTTAGTGTGGACATTCATAATCTATGCATGGTAATAGAGTTGGAAGCCTTTTTTTTTTCTTCGAAAAAGGGAATATATAATTTTGTGGTTGATTTGAAATTAAAACGTGACTGAACAACAATCATTTTTCCTTAAACAACAAAACAGTGATTGTAGCAATTACTGTATTTTATCTTTACTTCTGTCTCCACCAACGGCAATTTGCTTTGCGCCTTATATTTATTCAAGAGTGATGTTATATTTTTCCTAGTTTACTAGAAACACTTTCTCAATTACTTATAGTATAAGTATTAAATAAAATAAAATAAAAACATTTAATGTGAGGAACCTAAAGATTATTTACTAACTCCTTCCTAAAATTATTTTGGAATTGTGTACCCAACGTATGCTAGCATGAGTAAGGGTAACACTTTTTTGCATATAAACTTTAGTTTACAATTCATTTAGTACATATAATTGCATTTTATTATTTTCATGTTGTCAGTTGTCTCTTAACTCCATTAGTGTTGGATGCTCTAACACCTCCAGAAAATAGGAAGCAGTAGTCTCAAATTGCTAGAAAATCTCAGCGTTGTTAAACCACCAAAAATTTATTTAGTAACATCAAAGATGTTCCCTTCCCCTCTCTCCTTTCTCTAAATATTTTTTCTCCCCCCAAACCCCTCCCTGTTTCCTCCATTCCTTTGTTAGCATATTAATACCTTGTTCGATAGAGAGGATAAATGTAAGATGTACGACATAAATAGGGTGAATGAAAATAGGTGATAAATAAAGTATAAATTAATATATAAAAAATTGGTTAAAGAGAAATAGAAAAGAGATGAGTGAAAATATATAAGAAATAATGTTTTGAAGTCCACCATTTTTAAAATTATTTCCCAAAATTCCATCCTCCCCCTCCCTTCAATTTCTCTGCAACCAAATAAGAGGCTAAGTATAATATTTTCCATTTAAAAAAAAAAGTATAATATTTTCAGTATAAACAGCAGCTTCACTATATTCAAATGGTTTCACTTAACCCAACTCCACGGCCACCTGGTTGTCACTTGCCGGACTTTTCTTCCTGCACCAGACAAATTTTTTCATACACCCAGTAAAGACAGCTAAAAATTGAAAATGCCCTTTTTTAAGATTCTTACAAATTGTTTAATCTGTATGGACTTAAAGATTTGTGAATCCGTATGGGCTTAATATTGTATAAGCAGAAGACATAAAGTTACTAGAAGCAAAAAAGATGACTGCAAAGTGCAAAGCCCCCAGGAGACAAAGAATGATTGTTGGCTCCAGCAAAGAATCTGATAAAACTAGGAACCAGAGCTAAGCAATCCAGGATTGTCTCGAGGAATGTATAGAGCTAAGAAAATGAGAAATAAGGAAAAGAAATGAATAATAGTAGAAGTAGGAAGTGAGTGAGTAGGTATTAGGAGAAATGGAAAAGGTAGTAGCAAGAAGAGGAGAAAGTAGTTATAGTTACGAGCCCCAACACAATTGACGAGTCAGATGCAATGATGGTCCATCTTGAGAACGCACCTTTGGCAAATAGAGCAGTGGTGGCAACGAGGAGGCTTCCCATTCTGGCATCCAAATCCGACCCAAGATGTCTCCAATTGAGTACGACCATGTTTATGTTGATTCCCATTCTTAATATTCTTTATGTTTGGGAGTATGCGTTTCCAAATATCCGAAGCCAGGATGATGGATGGATGGAGTTGGAATTGGACTTCTCCTCTCTGGGGTTTGCTATGCAGACACCAATCCCATTATAACTAATTGGTGTCATTCTCTTATTTATTTTGAAAAAGCGGGGCTAAACACCCGGAGACAAAACATAATTTCATCTGATTCGGAGCCAAAGCGGCATTACAAATCAGCATGCCCTCCATAAAACTCGGAGTGGAATCAAAAAGAATACAATCATGGTTAAAGACCAAATTTCGTACAAGAGTCAGCAGTCATGTTGTGCTCTCTAAGGACAAAGTTCCAAGCTACTTCCTTAGCTTGGCTCACAAGGAGATAAATGGACGATAGAATCTGACTTGAGATCGGATTCCATGATAATATTACCAAAGCCTCTAGCGAGAGCAAGCTGCAGACCATGGAAGAGGGCCCATAACTCACTCTTAAAGCTATTATCGGCTTGGAGGGATCTTGCAAAACCCATGAAAGATCCTGAGTGGTTGGAGATTAAACCCCCGCACACTGCCAAACCGGAAAGTCTACTATAAACTCTTATGTACTTTAAGACGATTGGTTGTAAGTATTAATTGCATCAATCAGATAGATAGTTTAACCTCATCTTTGCTTGAGGTAAGTTAGACAACCCCATTGAAGTAAGCCTATGCGTTACTATGACGATCAATTTCAAATTTTCAGTTTCCATCCCTCTGGACTTTATCAATTTTCAGTTAAAATTGATGGAAGGCATAGGCTAGCACGTGGAATGGAAGGATACATAAATTAATATTAGGTATTAATAGAGTAGATTTTGGGAATGATGTGTTACCCGCTCTTTGTACGTTGGGTTTGTCTTTTATAGGTTACACTGACAGTGTGGTCCATATAGCAAAAATGGACCATCTAGTTGACAATGGTAATTATTATGGAGTAGAAGAGCTGGGATTATTGTTGGAAAATGTGACTAGCTGGTGACAGAGGGGACTCATGGGAGATATGCTGTTGTAAACATTTAACAGAATGTGGTTGGGAGATTTAGTTCATATGTAACAGTGACGGAACCAAGAATTTTATTGAGAGGGGGCGAACATAAAAAAAATTATGTTATAAATAAAAATACTTCGAAGACAATACAAACCTAATATTAAAAAAAAAAACTATTACAGAAATTAAAATCACTTTACTTGATTCTTACTCTACATGTTTTCATATTGTGAAAATATCTATAATTGAATCTGTGCTAAAACTTAAAATAATTTCTTTTTCAATGTATGTAATCAAAGAATCATTAAGAAATTAGTCTTCCATTCTATTTCGAAATCTAGTCTTGATTATCTTCATAGCTAAGAAAGATCTTTTAGTAGTTGCTGTAGAAACTGGAAGAGTGAGTATAAGTCTAATCACTCTATCAAAAAGAGGATAAAAGATGGATTTTTCAGTTCTTGCTAGCCCTTGACATAATTCAGATATAGTTGATAAATTAATCAAATATGGATGTTTAAGAATGTTAAGCTCAAAATGTTGTAACTCCATCTTCAAATGCAA
>PYAF01003464.1:396146-448356 GCA_007407185.1 Glycine tomentella
TATATGATAAAAAATCAGTAAAAAATAATTTTTATATATTAAAAATATTTATTATAATAAATTTTAGTTATATAAAAAAATATTTATCATGCATACATAATTAATTATAATAAGTACATTGAATGAGAGTGTTTTCTTCATTGATAGCATTTTTATAATTTTTTTAATATTATATTTGTGTTTCAATTTATCACTTTCATCTATATTTCCAATTTTAATTTTAATTTTTTAAAAATTAATAATGAAAAATAATCTTGTATTACGATATAAAATATTTATCTAACTACAAAAAAATATAATTTTTTTGCCACCCAACTTTTCTTTTCGTAAATTTTATCATTCATTTTTTTTATTATTTACACATTTTACCACAACATGCAAGTTACCAAAAAAATGTTAAAGAAAAATAAAACGTGTTTTTGTTATCGATATCATGATAAAATACACACATATCGAAAAGTAAAATGGTAATTTTTGTAAAATAATAAAAGTTGAATTGTAAAGTTTGAAAGAAAAAAAAGTGGATGTATAAAATTTGTAAAAAAAATTAAACTAAGTATCTCATTCTTCTAAAGCTCAAAGTTATGTGTGAATAAGGGGAAGAAATATTGTAGTAGTCTCCTTGCACATGCACTTCTGGATTTAAATCCATGACTGACAAATTATCAAGTCACAACTTTATCGTTGTACTCATCCTAGGGTATATAAAATTTGTAATTAAGCTAAAATAAAACTGATAAAAAAATCGAGCGTATTTTTTCCTCTTTTAATTAAATGTTTGTATCACCCAAAGGAAGTAAGATGAAACTGTTATCCTACTCCTACCATTCATTCCTAAGAAATGTTAGGATTGAGCCGCATTCAGATTTCAGAGAAAAGAAATGGTCCACACCCTATGCCTGTAATCTTTCTCCATGTAAACCCAATTTTAATTTCAGTTTATGGTCCATATTCGTGTTGAACTGTTCATAGGCACGTGCAAGAGTTCATGGGATAAGGCAGTTCCTAAATAATAGATGTTCTAGGAGTACTATTTTTGCAACAAATCTCTCTTCCAAAGTAAAAGAAAGTTTAGGCACTTATAAATTAGGAAGAATATAATACCTATATAATTAAATTTATCTGAAAGACTATATAATTAACCATTAAAAAAATCAGAGGAAAATAAACCATCTCAAAAGAACTGAAAAGGGGAAGAATGTAAAAAACAAACAAAGAAGCTTGTGCCATGTACGTATGGTAAATTCATTCATTCGGTGACTCAAAACTCAAAAAGAAATAAGAACCCGTTAAATTTGGCCCAACATGCGGTCAATTCATTCTTTACAATTGTTTCCACTATCATTAAATGGGCACAAATCCTTCTAGAAAATTAAGAAAAAGAAAAACACATTTTTTTTCAATTACGATTCCTAGCAAAACTATAACCAGGAAACTACAATTGGAAGATGTAACGGGCATTCTTTCGTCGACATCACTCAACTAACAAAAGCAAATTAAAAGGTAAAAAAAGCTAAGAATTTACAAGACATTTTATAATTAGGGGTCAAGAAGGTATTTAGATCAGAACTCAGAAGCCAAGGCAGCGAAGATGGAGGAGGGACTTTTCCCTATTAATGATCCCTCGAACGTTTCTAAAGTGCTCGACATGGCAAGGGATGGTTATGGTTCCTTTTTGATCGAAACCGTACTCTTCCTCTGCCTCCTTGAGAAGCTGCATGAAGAGTGGGTGTTTGAAATACATGAGCGGCACCACGAACCTTTCTTGCTCTTCTCCTTGCCCCACTTTGATTGCCAAACACCCCTTCGGCACTCCTCGCTTGTGAAAACCCTTATCCACCCCACTAGTACCCATCACTGCAAATTAAACAAAAGAGAACAAAAAAAAAAACAGCCTAGTCAATCAAAAGAAAACAAGGATACGAGGATGTGTTTGGTTATTCGAAGCAATATCTCATAGACTTTGGAGCGCTAGTCATGGCTTAGACACACAACAAATCGGCGGAGTAACGCATTCCGAACACAAACACTTGACGGAGGGATATATAATACGACAGAGTGTGTATCACTGGCTTTTCCACTCGTTCGATCTTCGTGACTATACTCATCAACGGATCTTTCGTGGACCCAACAGAGAATACAAAAAGTGGGTTAGAATCGGATGCAACGCTGACCTTTTGTGTCCGATCAAGGACACTTGTGCTCTCATCAGGCTCTCCTAGGTATTCTTAAACTGAAAAAGAAAAATAAAAACAAGTTTGCATAGAAGGCTAGAATCTTATAATTAATTATTGGCTAACATCTTACAATTAAATAAAACAGTTTTGCTTTATTTGAATAAATAAATAAATTATTTCATACCTATATACTTACGGTCTAAAATGTCATTATGCATAAATTTTCTTTCTCATAATAAATCCATACGATTTTTAAATTGTATTATTATTTAAGACTTTTGAAAATGATACTAATAATTATTTAAAAGGTCAATTTGTTACTATATTTATATATTATATTACTGTAGGAGTATATTTATAGTTAGGTAATTGTCAGGATACTTAATTTAATTTTATAATTTTCAGTCTAAAGAAAATTTCCATTATTAGTTAATAATGTGTAATTTGCATTGCTAATACAAAAATATGTCCAAATTCTTTGAATATAAAACAATATTTTGTTATATAATTATATAACTTTTTTTTTACATTTACAAAGTATTCAAAATAGGTTGGAGGGAAAAGAGGCACAAAAGATCCTAGGTTTGAAACTCTTTGTCTAATAAAAAATTAGCAAATCAGCAACTAACATTTGTCGGATTAAACTTAAATAGTCATTCATCCCTACATCCACACTATTTTGTTAACCCATATTAGACTCTCATCTCTACATGTACACTATTTTTAGGACAATCTTTCAAAGCTTCCATCCACATTATTTCAAATTTGTAATTTCAAATCTATAGGACATTATTTAGATTTAAAAAGGATATTGTATTATTTTTAGGTTGTTGTTTGGAACTAAAGATATATTCTATAAATTAGATATTTATTTTTTCTTTTAAAATTATGATGTTAGGTGTATATATAGAGATTCTTAAAATAAAAAGAATTACCTAGAAGAGGAGTCACCATTCTAGATGATAAAGGAGAATCATGTGAAGGGAATGTTTGCAAGTTTGTTCTAAAAACTTGCTGTAACAAGATGGTTTATGTTGGAATGAGAATTTGAATCACCTTAAATAATTTGAGATTATAAACATAGGGATGAGAAGATAAACCAAGTTAAACAAATTTGTAATTTATTTTCTGTTTCTTTTATGATATTGTCTCTTTTTTTTGAATGATAAAAATATGGGTGTGTTTTTTTTCCAACAAGAAAAAACGAACAATGTTATGACAAATTTAGTTAAAAATCATTTTTAGAAAACATTCTTTTAAATACTATTTTTTAAAAGACTTAAATATATTTTTTATCTTAAAATTTAATGTTTTTTAAATTTTCGTCTTTGAAGATATTTTGTTTTCGTGGGCCAGTGATATATCTAACAACATGGAAATAATACTTATCTTTTTGCCGCAAGTTGATCCTGTATATTCGTTCATTTCTCCTACAATACACAATGACCTTCCCATTACATTCATTTTTTATATTCTAAAACATTTTCGCACTCACTAGTCAAATGGTTCAAAATCAATTAAATTTTGAAAACTATTTATAAAATAAGTGTTTTTAAAAAAGAGAAAAAAATTATACACTAATAGTAAAAAAATTTACATCTTCTTCCAATCATAATTCATCATATATAATAATAAGATTGTTGATTTTTATGATAATCAATTAAAAATTTATATCAACGATGATTTAATTTTAGATGATAATGTAAAACTTCTTTAGACAATAATGTATAACCATTCATTTAAAAAAATATATATAACTCTGATAGTTTTCTTATCTTCTTTTTTATTTTCATCATGTTTGTCCTGTCCTTCAATTTGACATTTTATTATGTATCTTGTATCATTTTCTACCAGGTAATTACGTGAGCAATCTTATTTAATTACATTTTGTAAATTAAAAACATTTTTTTCCCTATGTATCTATTACATCTGATAGTTAACACAGAATTGATGGGGAAAGTAAATACAATTGCACGCAAATAACTTTCTATATTCGAATTAAGCTTATATGTATACATGAATTGTACAGCAGTTGGATCAGCATAGGACCTAGCTATATTATATTGATGAAGAGAAAAGATCCACAGAAGATATTATATATAAGCATGAAACATTGAAGTTGTTGAGATCAAGCCCTGAAGCAGGTGGCAACGAGGTGGTGGTGGTGGTGGTGGAGGGACCTCTCCGTATGAATCAAGTGTTGAACGTTCTTAAAGTCGGCCACTTGACAAGGGATAGTTATGGTTCCTTTCTGTGAAAAACCGTACTCTTCCTCCGCCTCCTTCAGAAGCTTAACAAAGAGAGGGTGCTTCAGGTAATTCACCGGCACCGTTATTTTCTGTTGCTCTTCGCCTTGACCCACCTTGATTTTCAAGCACCCTTTTCGTATCTTTATGTCGTCTTTGCTCATCACCTCGTGCTGACCTTCATCATATGTCTGCGGAACTTGTTTGAAACTTATGCCCAACATATTAATTTGAAGCAAATTAACTAAGACAAAAGACAAGACCCTTAAAATTAAATTCTAGATCAAAATGGTTTAGCGGAGAAAAAACCAAGAAGAATAGCCGAAGCAGCGAGTAGCTTAGTTGCTATCTCGATGAAGGAATGGATATGATGATGAGGCTTTTATTTATAATGAAGGAATGGATAGGAAGTAGGAACCATCTCGGAACGCACCAATGAAGAAAAAGGGCGTACTAAATGGGAAAATGAGCCAATTGAGGTAAAATGGGGAAGGGTGGACTTGGTCCAGTACATTTTAATAATTTTTGAAACACTATTTAAAATTTAAAATAAATGTATTTTTCAAATATTACTTAAAATAATATATATTTTAAGTGTTAATTTCTTGTTATATATATATATATATTATCTTTAATATATTTATCAAAATTTTATTCACAGTTTTTAAATAAATTATTATTTTATTATATTTTAATTATTTTATATTTTTCAATTATTTCAAATACTAATTTTATCGAATACCTATTATAATTTAATAAACTAATTTTTTAATTTTTAATTATCATTTTTCATCTAATTTTACCAAACATAATAACAAAAGAAAAGAGTTATTGCATGCTAAGGCTTGACATTTTTTTATATACACTACACATATCCTCCCCACATACAATATTCTTCTAATAAATTGTGATAAAGAAAATAGTAAATAATTTAATGTACTAAATATATTAAAACAATTATTTTTTATTTAGCAATTAAGATAATTATTAACATATTATTATTAAAAACTAGAACTAGATTAGAATACAAAATTATTACAATAAATTAGTATCATTTATAATATTTTAAGAAAATTTTTATTTTCATATATAAGATTAGTATTTTGATTAATGAAAAACATTTAACAAATAAAATATACATAATTTTACTTTCCCTTATGTCCATCATTCACTGTAGTGTCGGTTTTGGGTCCTAATAGTATAGTCCGGTTGTTCGTGATTGACCCAAACATAATGGTGTCTCTACATCGTCTGGGCTTTGGCGTATCACGGCCCAGGGAAAACAAAAATGGTTTTGATATAGGTGGCTCTTATATTACTATTTTTAGTTTTTTGTTCCAGTTTAGCTCTTGTACATATGTGATAATAATTATAGCTAGCTGACGATGGTGCAAAATATTAGGCGATGTTAAAGATGAAAAAAAAATAAATATTGTTTTACAAACTTATATATACGTATTAACAAGGTTAAATTAATTTTTTTCTCTAATTTATATTTTATATTCAATTACATTCTTTAAGTTTTTCTGATTCAATTTAGTTATCTAATTTGACACAAATAATTTTGATAACTTAAAAAATTATTATATCATTCAATAAATTTTAATTGAATAATATATTCTTAAAACCCATATTTAGATTGAAAATTATTTTCACATATATCATATATATAAAATTTTATATTAATCCAAAATTATTTGTTACTTCGTTCATATGGATTAAAATCAACATAATATAAAATTTTTAAAATATACTAAAATATAAATAATTTGATTACATACTTATCAATATTTCATTTTGATAAAATTTGACACAAACAATTTTGCTAATATATAGATATAATATAGTTGGATAAATAAAAAATACATTTTATATCAAGTAATTAAATGGGTGTAATAGTTGTTAAAATTACATAAGTGTAATTTGATACTTCATCTTTTTTAAATTGATTCAATTTGATCATATTATCTAAATTGGATTTACGGTGTTATGTAGTCACACTTTGTACTAGTTTAAAACTGTCACTAGCACATTTTTAACACTATCAGTTTAATTTAGACGAGATGGCAAAATGAAATTGATTTTTAAAATCAAATTAAACTTAAAAAATAAATTAAAGGAAAAAAACTATTTTTTTAAATAAAAAAAACCTTATATATGAGCAGAAAATGTCTACTGGGGGTGTATCCAAGTCTACGAAAGGGTGTCAACGACACGCCTCAAGAGGTTGACTGTAGAACTTACGGTGAGATTGTCCTACGGTGATGGTGTGATGGTTGGTCTTGTGTGAGGAATGTTCGAACTTGATTACCCCTCGTTGAGTTGGAGCTGTGTTGGCCTTCGATGTCTACAACTGAGCTCGGATGGCGTCATATTCCTTCCGTAGTGCCTTGAGGTCTGCATATTTTTTCCATCTCAGTGCGACCATTTCTTCCGCGCTAATCCAATGCTGCAATGCTTCCTCTCCTTGTTTTTAATTTATATCATGCGTAACTGCAGTACAGAGGCTGAAAAAAAAATGCGCCTTTAACCAAATGGAAAAATGTTACCTCTTTCTCACCGTCCGTGCGTTGCACCGCCAGAGATATGGGAATCGGATCTGCAGTATTTTGATAGCTGCGAAATTGGATATTGAAGTGTAACATTGTGAAATTGGGTTCTGGAAAAAGTTTGGGTTGTGGGTTAACGCAGCACACCGAGAATGGATAGCAAAGAAATTGAGGGTAGTTTGGTAACGACATTAAAATGTTTTTAAAGAAGAGAATGTGAAGTGATTTTTTTTAATTGAGGCGGCTTAATTTCATTGATGGGACAAAAAATGAGAGAGGATTTTCGGACAGGTGATTTCAATCCGGAGTTATTGGTCAAGTTGTTAGGCTTTTGCTTTCTGCAACCCTTTCTTGTTTCCTGCACTACTAATTGCGAGGAGTAAGTAAAAGCCTCATTGATATTGTACTAAGAATTATAGTAGTGTTCGGCCCAACTATTTTGGGCCTCTTTTTTCTTTAAAGCTTTATTAGGCTTTTGCAACAATTAGATCAGCAGCCGAAAAAAGAGTGCGATTAGCTAGCGTCATCATTTGTATAACAATTAATAAATTATGTTCTAAAAATGAATTATGTAAGTAGTCCTTTTCATTCCCAGGTTCCTCTTATTTCTGCTTCGAATAATTGAAAATATCAAGTTATGTTTTGTTCTGCCTGCACCAGTCTACCCTGCCCAAGTACCCATTGTTTTCGTATCTGGCTTTTGAGCAAGAAATATAATCAAAACCATCTTGCAATATTTAGAAGGCTGCTTGATTAATTATCAGTCCAAATTAATAAAATGTATCTGCCACAAATGTATCCATAATATTATATGCAAAACTAATGGCTAACGAGACATCTATAATATCCATAGCCAATTGTTTTAACTGATCACATCTTTTGGCTAATCTGGTTCACTTCAGAGTTTTTAAAATGAGAAATGCTAACAGACACGGAAATTTATGTGGAATCCGTTATATTGTATTTTCAATAATAAATAAAAAATGTATTGCAAGTATTTATTTGTTAAATTTGAGTAAACCGTGACATCAAACTTTACGTGTACCGTTATATTGGGATCATGTTATGAAGATGGTTGAAAGGAACACATGGAGCCCACGACAATGATCTAACAGACAGTTAGAGCTTTCCTCGTTGTGAATTTGAAAAAGACTTGTCAACAATTCATTATGGTAAATACATCAATTAAAAAACCTTAAGATCACCCTCGATCTCCATTACTTAAGGGTTGCCCAATATTTCACTATAGACAGAGACACTGACACGACAGGAAATCCGAGCACAAGGAACAAAATGGTGACTTCCCTTGTTTGGATAAGGAGAAGGCAAAGCAGCTTAAACTAACTAGGGTTTCGATATATATACCACACAGATTTCAAGTCTATTTCAATCTGATTACTCCTCTCGATCGAAAGATGTGTGGCAGCTGTTCTGTTTTAATTTAATGATAGTAGCTTAGTCAGAAAATAAATAAATGAATAAAGTTTGTGTCTTACGGAGGCTTCGAAAGATCAATGTTCTTTCTGTGGGGACGTTGTCACATTGAAACAATACAAATATTTCATTTGGGTCAACTATCAAGTCCTGTGGGTGATTATCCTAGGGCAAACAAACGAGTTGAGGCAAGTATATGTATTATGATCACAAAGTAAGTTATATAAATGTCAAGAAGATGAACAAAAATTTGTTTTACAATTTAACAACTAGACTATGTAGAGTTATAATACATTAATGTAATGACGTGATTTCCTGATAAAACTAGGCATTCTGGAGGTTCACCAATAATAAAGGCTTTGATTTGTGCACTTTTCTGTTGCATAATGAACACAGATATTTTATTAACCAGAAAGATATATTATGGTCAAGATGGACCGTACCAAAGCGGCAAAGCCCCCTTTGCTGATTTGAGACACAATTAATGAAAACAAATCGACCAATTAAGTTCTTAGCAACGTCCTTTCGTGCAATATTTTGGGTCCAGTTGATTCAAGAAGGTCCACATTCTGCTAGAAGTTGTTTTTCCACACGCAAGAGGAACCTAGCACAACCCGACCAAGCAGAGAGACTAATTGTCCTTTCCATCTTTATGGTTATATTTATATTCATGAGCAGAATTATTGATATTTACTAATACTAATAATAACGGAAAATGGGCGTGCGCCATTGAAAATTGCCGTATAAATCCATGCAAATGTAGCAATACAAAAAGTAGGTTTACATTACTCGTCTCCGTAATTATAACATTTAGAAAACATGCAAGAAGTAAATAAAAATGACTTGCTTAGAATTATTAGTATTCACTAATCAGAGAAATAATGCGTGCTCGCTCGCAGTCAAAAGAAAAGAAATAATGTGTGCTTTTGAACTTCCCATGAAATCACAATTCCAAACATATATAGCATCCAAAAACCAGACTACAATATATACTAGTCTTTGGATATACTTTGGCAATCCGGTGAGGAGTAGTGATAGATTTTGTACTTCTTAGACCTTGAATCTTCTCATAAGCAATCCCCATAATTGCATAGGTCAAGATTCATCTTCTAATTAGTGGAGGCATTTTCCAAACTATAACAACAGTTTTTTGATGGGGGAGGGTTGTTTACTTAAGCTTCCCTGTGTTTAAGCTTTGTGGGCTGCCTCTCAAAACTGTAATAATTTCTGCACCTCTGTCTTATAATATATATATATATATATATATATATATATATGTATATATTCGTATTACCGATAAAAAAACTAGTCTTTGAATATGTATGATGTCACAGCGCCAAACCAAGCAAAATTTATATTTCAAGTAAATCTAAGTGTTTGACTGTTTAGCATTCCAAGAAAGAAATAAAGTATATAACGAAAAAATTGAATTTCCTTATATATTTAATATTCTCTAATTAACTAAAGCTACTAATGAATGAGTCTCATTTCTCGTGGATTGTATAGCCTTGTCCTTCAAACAATAAGTATATATGTAAACTCTATCTATGAACACTTCTCACAAACAATAAATACTGAAGATAAAAAAAAAGACGTGAAGACAAACACATGGTTGAGATAATGAGATATAACTGTGAGATATTTCTTTCTTTCAATGACTTATAATTAACATTATAGCCTGTCGAGGTTAAGTAGTGGACTGATAGATCATGCTTTTCTATTGCTTTTAAAGAGTGTCTTCCCTTATCTTTCAATCTCATTTCATGTGGGTTGTATCGCCTTCCTTGTTCATGTATGTTTGCAGGAAAAGTCTGTTGACTATTTAAAGAATAATTATATAAATCACTATCCACAAATATTTTTTGCAAACAATGAATGTTAATGATATATAGATACAAAAGTATAAAATCAATCGTATATATGTTTGAGAAAATCAAAGGTTTAAATAAGTTTTTAGTATTCGTAAAACTATTTTTTTTGTGTGTTTCTGTTTCTTTTTAGTTTTTATGTAATTAGTCCTTCACATCAGGATTTTATATTTATAATAATGACATTGCTATTCAAAATCGGACAACAGACTTAATATTTCCTAAATAATGAAGACTAAAATGAAAATCTTTCTATATAAAACAAACCTTTATAAAGTTTACAATTTTATAAAGACTGTGTGATAAGACTAAAATAATAAAAATAATCAAAATGAAAAAAAAATAAAGGACCCAAAAAACAATTTTACGGGAACTAAAAATTTATTAAGGCAAAATCAAATAAAAAATCATATATGTGTATGAAATGAAAGAAGAGTTTAATTACTTTTAATGTATAAATAATGTAAAATTACATTATCATCTAATTTCATAGTAACAGGTTTTTTAGAAAAGAAACAGAGCTCGTGAACGTCATCCAATTTCTTGTTTATCATTTATATATGATAAAAATTAAATTGTAGGTTGTATTCAAAGCGTAGACGTACAATTATTTCAAGTGTATAAAGTGGAGACGATAACGTGACCACAAACTTTTAATTAATTAAATGAAATAGAAAAGAAAGGGGACCAAATTCATTCGTGGGTTGTGAGTTGCAACTACTAATTTATTTGGGCCGGAAGGAATTTGAGTCTGGTTAAAATTGTCCTCTAGCTCCAAAAGAAAGAGGGGTCCAACGATGTTAGCACCTAAATGGGACATATTCTCATGGATCGGCATAAAGCGGGGACCCAATCTGAAATTGAGCTTTGACAGTATTCTTGCATCTATATTTATTATAGCTGGGGACCAAACCACTCATTTCTTTTAAAAACTTAGAGATAAGAATTAAAGGAAATTATACTCGAACTTTATGTATTTTATTCAAATTTTATTTGATATTTTTTTTCACTATACAAAAAATCCCTTAATTATTTGGCTCACATTATGTCATATCTCTTCCATTCTAAATACAGTTTAATAATTCAACACAAATTAGATACATGTTGTTCACATGACTTTTAATAAAATTTTATGTTTAAAATATTTTCATCTTCTTCCTCTCAAGTTGAAAGTATTTTAAGATTCTTCTTTTTTATTTTTTCTGTAATTGAACGTAAACTCAACTTTTTGTTGGACGTGAACCCACTTTGTTGGTACGCAATGTTAATACCCTTCCTCTATTCCTTTGTTCTACTAACATACGGATGAAGTGAATTTTGATTCTAAGCAAACATTTTTTCAGCACATCATAAGGAGTCTTAAGGGGAAGAATTTCACCAATAGTAATAGAACAAAACCACAAAATAAAAGGGTGACATGGTGGCAAGTCTAAATCATTAGCAATGTTGTTCTCAAAGTCATGTGTGTTGAACATTTCAAACATATTAGGATCAACATTGCATATCTTGGTTCGTCGCATTGGTCCGTAAAGTAGATCAAAATATCTACGTTGTCTGATTCAGGACGCATGCATTCTAGTTCATCCATTGTGTTCCTATGGTCCCAAACATCAACATTATTTTAATTAACAATACTAAACAAATGATTTTAAAAATCATAAGTGGTCCCAAACTGGTCTTCATTGAAACCTCATTCAGAAATACGCAACAATTAACAATCAAAATTAAATAAATAATCTTAAAAGGTAATCTATATACAAGATTCAGTAGTCACTTACAAGTATAACCTTAGCGTAAATAGAAATTGTGAAATAGGAAGAGAAACAGAGCGCTCGTGAACGTCGAAGAGGAAAACAAACGAAAGCGCTTGTAAACTTCACGAACTGAAAGAGGAACAGTGGAGAACTCGCGAATTAGAAGAGGAACAATGGAGAATTTGCAAACTGAAAGAGGAATGGTGAAAAGGAATGAAATGTAAACGTCATGAGAGAAACTCGCATTCCTTGGACGCTAAAGAAGAACTCGCCAACAAGAAGAGAATGAACAGTACTCGCTAATGGTGAACAGGAATGAAACTGATTGAAAGAGAATAATTTGAGTTTTACAATTAAAATGTAAGGGTAATTTTGTCTGTTCACATGTTTCAATCGATGTTGGTTAACAAAGTTAATAGAAAGGTAAAAGTAATGTACAAAAAAGGAGGGGTATCAGGGAAAATTTGAGCAAAATATAGGAGATGCAAATATAATTTACTCTAAAAATTATGTAGTCTTATGGCTAATTTAAAAATGTCACTTGACTAATGACAATCGAAACTAAAACCAATCATTTTCACTATTGTGGTTTTAGAAACAAATCTTTCATGATCTTTCAGGTGATCAAATCCGGAGCTTGTTTGGCTCCATGTAAGGTGAAGTCCTTTGTTTCTATTTGTTCGATTCAGGCTCGCTTCGAACGTGTACAAAGCATTGGTTGGGTGTGAGAGGCACGTACAACGTTGTTTTCATCAAAGCAATTTAATTATATAGCAAATATTATGCATACAGTGGATATGATAGAAGAAAAAAAATCTCAAAAGTCCCATAGACCAGACCAACCATTATTTGCATAAGCTTTTAGCTAGATGTTACTTGCTAACATGAAAGGGTCTAAATCCAAAGATACAAATGGAAACAATTAACAAGAATGATATATGTTTTTTTTTTTTTCAGTTTTAGATTTTTTTTAATGACTTTGGTTACCCACCATTTACACAACTTCATCCTTTCTTCCTCTTTTTACCCTTTTTTTTCCCTCCTGATAATGATAATACAAGTATTATTCCAGTCTTACAACTTACAAGCACCAAACAGAATGCCGTAGCCATGGCTACATACTTGCATTATCAGACAAAATCTAAAGAGGGAGAGAGATTGAAGCTATGTTAACAGCAGGTATATATAGACACACTTCATATCCGTAACAGCATTAGTTTTTTGGGGACGATATGCAACAAAAGTAATGAACGAATGGTTATGGTATTAGTATTTGCCTAATTGGGATTGGGACAATACATTAAAGAAGTTTTTAAATTCTCTTAGCTCAGAAGTATCTTTCAACTGTGTTCAAATAACTTTTTTATAGCATTTGTTTTTAAATAACTATAAATATATATATCCTAAACTCAAACTCAATATCACTGAGCTGAATTTTTCTCATCGTTATTCACATGTTAGTGGAATTCTAATCTAAGTTTTATGTTTTTATTATTCGTATATCGTTGTTCCCATCTATATCGTTTTATGTTCCTAAATCTGGAAGAATCATAATTTTTAACATTTAACATCCACATATAAAAAGTGTCATATGTAACTTCACAAAAAAAGTGTCATATCATTGTTCCTATCTATACCCGTAACCCGTGCATCCTAAGTAAAATCTTCATTAATTAAGCATGGTAAGCAACAAATTGATAGGTGCGACTTTGAACCTGGCCCGTTTGAATGTATTTTTAAATTGTTAAACTCAGACAATTACTTCCCGCACCTTTTAAAGCTTACATTTTGAATTAGGTGCACGAAACAATTATGAAGGTGCAGAAAGCAATTTCTTTAAACTTAACGGACTTGGATCCTATGTCTCCAATTATTAAGTGAAAACACTATCATATACTTAATAATGAAATTTTCACTTCCCTTCTCCCTTTTCTCAATTCTAAACCCCTCTGCGACATCTCCTTCCCTCGATGGCCACCCCACACGAAGGCATCTCTCTCTAACTCTTGCATTCTCGTTCCTCCTCCCAAGAATGTAAGCGACTTCTCTAATCAAATTTAAGTAATTGTAAAATAGCTTCCAAAATGACAATTTTGTAAGCAAAAAAGTATTTTAGAAAGACCTTTTCATAAGCAAAACAAGCTTCAGAATGATCTTTTTGTAAGAAAAAAAGTTTCAAGAATGATTATTCTAGAAGTATTTTTGCTTACGGAAAGATAATTTTGGGAGACTTTTTTAAAATCCAGAACAACCTTTTTGGAAGTGTATTTTGTATATTCCAAGAAAGGGATTATGGAAATCAATATTGGGCTTACGAAAAGTGCATTCTGGAAGCAAAAACTACAATAAGGAGTAGCCTTTTTCGAAAATGTATTTTGCAACTTCTAAAAAGGCCAATTTTGAAAAGTACTATTTTGGCTTATGGAAGGACCATTCCGAAAGCAAAAATAGCAATCTGGAATAGTCTTTCTGGAAGTACAATTTGTACCTTATGGAATGGTCATTCTGGATAACACTTTTTTTGCTTACATAAAAGGTGTTTCGTAATAATTATCCTTCCAAAAATGTTATTTATACCCTTACAGAATGCCTATTCCAGAACTAGGTCCACAACGTGAATGTGAATGCATTAAAACGTCCCTATGAAGTGGAGAGTTGGAGAAGGAGATGGACTTCTGCTACGTCGAGTTGGACTTGATTTGTACCTTTGATGGCCGAGAGAAGAAGAATTGAGTTGGTGAAGAAGAGAAGTAGAAAGGGGGCCTAGACTTGCATTGCGGGAAGAAGAGAAGAACGAAAACAACTATGACTACGAGAGGAAGAAGATAAATGGGATAGGTTGGAGTTTTTTTAAAACAAAAGGAGGTGTAGAATACATTTAGTGAGGTGCAAAATTCAATTACCTAAACTCAACATTCCAAGTCTTTTGTCAACATAGCCCAACCAAAAGACATGGCCTACAAAAGGCTATTGTTTCCTGCACCTTTTTTTGGTTTCCAGGATGCACTTCCTTTTTCGGCTTCAAGAATAGTCAATCCAAAAGGTAAAAAAATTCCAACAGGAAGCAACAACCCTTGCCAAATGTACCAACTTTTTCCAATCTCATTATTTTTAAGGTTGACTTCACCCAACCCGACAAAACAACAAGGACATTAGGGGTGTTCAAGAGTTGGTTGGGTCGGGTTTGACTAAAACCATTACCCAACCCATCAAAATTTTATGGGTTGGGATTGGACAATTTTTTTTACAAATCCGACCTAAACCAACCTGATCATAAATAGATTGGATTCATCATATCTGAATATGTTAAAAATATATATTTTGTAACAATTAGAATTTTTAGAAAGATAATTTATTTTTCTCTAAAACTTTCTAAGTATATAATGACTACATACATTCAAAAGAGACCACATTCTTATAATGTATGACTAATAAAATTAATGATTTCAATGCTAATAAGATAAATTTATTTTAGATAGAAATAAATTGTTATATTAACATGAGAAAACAAAATTAAGATAGAGATAAAAAATAATAACTTAAAAAGAAAAAAAATCATTGATGATTTAATTTAATAAACTATTAGCTAAAAATTAATGTGTTTTTATTTAATAATTAATTTATATAATAATAAATTAACTATATGATATGGATTGGGTCGAGTTAGAATAGATTTTAAAAAATAAAACTTATTATCCAATTAGCATATAATCAAATCTTAATTAGATAGATTGAGTTCACCCTAAACACTAAAAAATCAACTCTATAATTTAGTTGAATTGGGTCACAGGCATACCCCAGCCCGTGAACACCACTAAAGGCCATAAAGAACCGGCGCAGCTAACAGTAGCTCAGGCTGAGAGACCTAACGGCTAACAGAGCATTAAGGGGTTTTGCTATTTACACTGCCTATTTGCAAAGTACACTGCCCTCTTCGATTAAAATTTCTTAAATAGTTTTTTTCTCTCAACGTTTGTAAACATCAATCCTCGCTCTAGTTACACTGCACTCCCCCTCACGTTTCATTATACTTCCCCATCTATGAGGAGTTGTCGATGGCTGCAAGAAATAAAAATTGATGTGTTGTGAATCGTGATGATGAAGAACACTACAGGTGAAGCATTGTGCAAAGAGTTGAGCTTGAGCGTAAGGGGAAGAAATTGAATTTATGGAAATTAAGGTGGGGATGAAGTTAACATAATGTAGTAACTTCTAATTAGATTTTTTTTTCTTTTCTATATATTGTCATGTTAATCATTGAGTAGGCTGATCAACTTTGTGTTGTATGATTTTCTTGTTTGCATAAGGATTTTGAGAAGAAAGAAAATCATAAAAAGAAAAATGAGAGGAGTGCGATGAAACCATAGGTGAGGAGTACGATAAAACCAGAAAGGAAGAGTACAGTGAAACAGACGAGTGAGAAGTAAGAAGTGATGTTTGAAAAAAGGAGAGGAAAAAAATACGATTATTGATGAGAAGGCTTCCTTTCAACCCTGCTGTCCTAAATCCTACATGATCTCAAGAAGAAAAAAAATCACTAGATCATTGACCAAAAAACATAGGGATCAATCAATTGATTTAGTATAATCCATTTCAAAATATTCAAACACGAGAGATTAAATAAAAAAAAAATCATTCATTTGTCTAAATGAACAGCTAGCATGACTGAGCAAAGACACCACAGTGCATCAAGGGCCTGCATGATGAAGGGTGGGGTAACGAGTTTAAATGACACAGACACACAACATTGACTAAAGTCTATTACCACTTTAATACTGCATTGAAGTAGGCAATGAATTAACAAACCTACTGAAACTTCGGCTCTAGCTCAACTTCATATTTCATGAGGTGCTAGCATGCTTCTTTTTGCCATAGTACTGCAGGGCAAAGGCAAGGCCCAATATCAACAATGGCAACAGGAATTGCAAGATCTTTACAACAAATCCAGAAGATTGATTGCCAGCGCCATGTGCTTGTGTAGGTTGTGGCAGACTATGGTTAACTTTGGTTGGAAGAGTGGAAGTGTCAAGCTTCCCAACGAAGTATTTTTCCATCATTTCTATGGCGGAATCACTGTGGCCCACATCTTCAAAATCGATTGTGGCATCCTTCCCTGTAAAAAGACAAGGCTGAGATTCTTAGTTCACTCCTTTCCAGTTCCTACCACCGCTGGCCAGGCTACAGACTACTAATATGAACCAGCCAACAAGTTGAAATTTATTACCTGTTGACGTTATCAAAACTTCATCACCTCCAGGATGGTCGTCCAGAAATGGCGTGATATCATACACCTGTCGCAGTGGAATGCATTTAAGTATGATAATTTGATGGACATACTAGTCATAAAAGTTGAAGTTTTAATACCAATTGTAGAGGGAATATAGAATACTGTGTGTTAAAATTCAACTTGAATCTTTTATTTGACATTTACAAACGAAGGTAAGGATAAGTATCTCAATCCATTTTATAAGTTTCTTTTTTTTATGCCTCTTCAGTGAAAAGCACCAAAACATAACATTTTTATGCATTGAATTTACTAATATCATAGACTTTATAAATTTTTAATTGATGCATCCTATGGTCCGATATAGTGCTTATCCAGGAAGAATAAAAAACACCACTCTTTTATTGACTAGTCAATTCACAATCAGAAATTTCTTTCCCCAATGCCTAATAATTAATAACATTAGCAGCCCCTTAAGTTGTTAGACTAACCATTGATGAATTCATATTTCTCTCAAGGAATAAAAAAAATTACATACCCCATTGCTCAGAGGCTTCACGCTATATACAGGTAATGGGGAGGGATATTGTACTCTCTCTAGGAATAAAGATGATGTAAAAATTACAGGAAATGCGATAATTCAACAGATACGATGACATTGTTCAAAGTTATTCAAATGAATATGAAGATTATTCAGATTCCAACTTCAATCCTTTAGAGGACACAGGAATTGTTACTAGACCAATTATAGTTTGAAAAAAAAGTTGTTAAACCTGGGGTACTGAGGATGTTGCTATTACAAAGGGTGTCAGCTGGCAGGGAGATATTAGCTTAGAAGAGGACAGTGAGGGTAGCGTAGATATTAGCATGGGTATCCAAGATACTGTATAGGAGTCACAGGACATTATTAACCTATCAAGAGCGGCTTGTGACTTGAGAGGATGTTGATTTCATAGATGGGCTTCTTCCACGTCCAGATTTTGTAACGTTTTAAAGAATGAATATCTCACTTCACCAGCATGTTGAAAACTGTCTGTGTCATTACAACTTACAATACATAATTATTACTAAAGTACTCATGATGTTATAGGTCTCATTCACCATACACTGGACAATTCAGTAATCACATTTTTGTTATTCTACACCAGGAAAAGAATAAAAGGAAAATTTCAATTATTATGTAACAATATGTGATTCTACATTAAGTAATTCTGAAAATTTTCAATAATCTTTGTCTACTTGCCAGTAGCTAGCAATCAATCATGTATTAGAATTTATGTGCAAACTACTGCCCAAGAGTATGCGACAGATAGTGGGTTTTAGTATGAGTGATCTAATAGACCAAAAATACCTAGGAACTTTGGAGTTTGGACACATGGTCCTCTTGCATATATATATATATATATATATATATATATATATATATATATATATATATATACCCTTTAACTTGTTTCTAACATACCAATATCTTGATGAGCCACTACATATAACTGTTCCAACAGGATATGTTGTGGTAGTTGAGATGGGATGCATGAACATTAATAACATTATGAAGTTTCATAATGTTCTCTTTGTTCCTCCATTTAGTTGCATTTGGATATAGTTTTGATTGAGGAATCAAGGGCAACAGTTGACCTCAAGCTTCAAATTTGGAGACATACATCGGAAATAAAGGGTTTTCATCTTTTCACTTAAGCAGGAATAAGACATAGTATATTCATTGCAATTTTAGCAAGAGACAAGAGGAATATGACTTGGAAATAAAATTGGAAGGTGTCATACCACAGGTTTCTAAGTTGATATATCTGGAATCAATAATACAAAATAGTGGAGAAATTAATGAGGATGTTGCACACAAGATACAAGCAGAAAGACTAAAATGAAGAAAGACATCAGGGTTATTTGTGATCTAAAAGTGCTTATCAAATTCAAAGGCAAGTATTATCCTACTACTAGTGGATCTCTCAGTTTTCAATTTGATGGAAATAAATTGGAATGTTGTGATGTATGACATTGTTCCAAACGATGTATCACTGCTACTTGAAGGAAAGAAATTAGTTGGATGCAACAGGGTTTATAAGATAAAATATAAGGCAAATTGGGGAGATTGATAAATATAAAAATGCTTGGTTGCAAAAGGGATACACATAGATTGAAGAAGAAGATTTTAGAGAGACATTTACGTCCATGGTTTATTGAGTTCTCTGCAAGTCCCTTGTAAGACTTCTACAACACCCTTTTGTTATAACCAATAAGCACTTCATATATCAATGAATCCCATTTTCCATGAGCATCTTCTATCCAGCATCATTGCTACTAATTATGTTCTCAGCAAGCAACAACCAGATGATGTATTTACTAAGGCTTTGGGCTCTAGACAGTTTCACGACCCGTTGGCCAAGTTGGGAGTTCTTAAATCTTAATCTTCACCCTCCAACTTGAAGGGGGTAATAAGGGATAACATCAGGCCTAACAACTTCCGTTGCAATTGTGCTGTTCCTCATAATAGGTATAATTGTTTTGTTGAGGTTATTGGGTCCGGTTTCCAAATTCAAATCTGGTTGTATTCTGTTCCAACGTTGTCTTAATATTGCAGAGATGAATATTTTGGTTCTACATTTTGTTTTGATCACTAATCTCAACAAATCAAGCAATTCACTTGATAACTCGTTAAGTTAGATGATTTATTATGCTCATTAACATTGCTCTGAATAAAATTGATAAGCTTAATATAGTGTATTGGAGATTAACATGTGGCTTCTGAACCCCATCACACCCTCTTCAGGAGCCATCGTGCAAGCATTTAGCACGCATCATGTTAATCCCAGAAACAGAAAGAGATCAACTAAGACAGAGAGATCCAGAAGAAACAGACCTTTCCATTGATAATAATCCAGCAATCCTTTTTGTTGTTGTGATTAGCCACCTCCTCAAAAGTCAAAGGTTTGGGATTTGAAGCCATTGCTATTTGCTGCCGCCTCTGCCACACCCACTCCCAGATTATTCACAACAAGTGAGGAATAAATAAATAAAAAACAGAAAAAATGGGAAAAGTTGAAGAAAAAATCTTACACAGAACAGAATAGGCAACACAGCGCAACTTTTTTCTTTTGCCCTTCAAGTTCAAAGCACTACCTGTCTGTCTACCTCACAAATTATTATTTCGCATCGGATCCGATCTACTTAGTTCGAACATTAATTGCTCTTACTTTACGTACTCCATCATATTTTTTTAATATGTAGATAAGAGTATTTTTTTAAAAGCAAGTTCATATTTAAATATGCGTTCTAATTTTAATATTTTGTTTTTATTTCACATAAATTGAACCACTGAACTATATTATATTAAAACCCATGCGCTCCACGAGATGGATTTCTAGCAATATATTGGATGCATCGATGTGCACGTGTTAAAAAAAACTAATATAAGTGGAGGTGTTTTGTGTAATAGATTTTCGGGGTACTTTTAGGATATGCTATAGGATTTATTTTAACTTCACTTAAAACCTTATGAGCATTATTTATGTAGATTTAAGTTTGATTTGATTTAAATTTAATAAAATACGAAGTGAGACTGAATCATTTAAAATATAGATAAAAAATTAGTTTTAATATTATTTACAGTTAAATTATAAAAATTTAAATTAAATTATAATTTATAATACATATTTAAAATAAATAATATCGTTATGGATATAATATTATATTATATAAAAACATTATTATTAAGTAAAAAAAATGTTATTGTCAATATATAGTTGTTAAAATATATAAACTTTGAAAGAATATAAAATATTAAAGCAGATTAACTTATTCTTAAAATAGATAAAGTTAATTTAATTTTAAGATTCGAATATGTTGAAATTAATTTCAGATTGAGATAAATTAGGGAGACAAAAAGTTGATCTTTTCAATATTATTATAGAGTAAAATATCAATATTTAACTTCTTTTTTTTTTTTTTTACTGAAAATGTCTATATTTAATTGGTGACTATGAGAATCAACAAAAATATATATGTACAACTTAACTATTATCTTTTATGACTACTATAGCTACTCCCCTACCGCCTACCGGGTAGTTTCATTATCTTTATGTAGTTGTATTTGAATTAACTGTACAAAATATTTTCAAGATTAATTATGAATTAGTTAATTATTATACTTAATTATATAAAAAAATTGTATTTAAATATAGTAAATCAGACTATTTTTAAATTCAAGGATCGGACCATTGGCTATGAAAATAGATATTTAGTTCACAATATGAACGAATTTTCTACCTGTTTTTCATTTTATTGATTTTCTATATTTGATGCTTTAGTGTGTTTGGATTGACTCACTATAATTTTTAGAAGTAACAAAATAGTTATTTTTATGGTGAACTCATCATGATTTTATACTCATCAAACCAAACACACTATTAGTTGTTTAACTAATTGATGAGTAGAATTTGTGCACTTGTTTGAGACCCTCTTATATGCCTATTTTTTTTATTTTATTATTATAATGGAATTTGATTGACTGATTATGATTTTTACCTGAGGATTCCCTACTTGAAAAAGTTTTTTGTTGCTATTTTTACTTGCAAGTTTTATAGTCGCTACAATATAGTATTGGTTATTAGTCCATATAAGTTCTTAAATTTTGCAGAGATTTATATCGGGTGTTTATTATTTTGTTATTGTGTTACTTTTTTCGTCGTCTCAAATATGACTTAAGTATTTTTTGCATAAAGAGAAAAAAGTTATCAACTAGCATGTAGCTTGCAAAGGGTTGAATTAGCTAGCAACTTAATTGACTTAACCCAACTATCTTTGTTAGGCAAATTATATATTGTTTTCAAAGGCTTCAGTATCGTTTTCCATAACGAGAGATTGAAAAATAGTTGAAAAGATAAGGAAATAATATGCTCGGAACGAAAGATCAGAATGGAAGTGCTATATTTGAGTGAAATACATAAAGTGGAACACGAGACAATTTTTACAAATGTGTTGTTAACACAACATCAACATTATAGAGTGATACAAATTTATTGCAAAAGAGCACTGTGTGAATGAAGAAATAACAAAGGATCACCAACGATAAACAACCCCCGCGCCCCCCTTGGTACGTTCAGAATCTCTTCCATACAAAAACTAATCAAAGCCGTAATTATCACCCATAAATACATGGATAGATATTTATTATAGTATTTTCCAACCAAGGGCAGTGAAGAATCTTAAAAGTTTGCTCCACAAGCACAAGAATTAGAATCATTCCATGCCCCAAGTTGGCCACTCCACCTATTTTTTATTTTCTCCAACAATATATATACCATACCGTAAGCCAGAAAACAGAAAAGAAGCAACACTAGTACTATATATGTTTGGAATCAGCGTGTTCCTTGAGATGGAAACCTTCCCCGAATGGTTTCTTGGAAAGAGAGAGGCGCACTCCGGGGTCGTGGTGGGAGCATGAAGCGTGGTACAGCAGCGAGTTGTTCACACACTGCACGTTGCTGTTCATGTACGCAGCCATGGGAAACGAAGAAGAACTCGTACCTTTCTGATTCTTATCCTTCTTGTTCACACTTCCTTCCTCGGCACTCGAACCCTCGGATTCAACCCCGTCCACGTTGATGTTGGAATTCCCCTTCTTGTGAAGATACTTTGGTTCGTGTTTCCTCGGGGACTGGATGAGTTCCATGTACGCTCCTCTGTTTTCCCCTGCAATGGTTATGACTCTCATGCCGGACTCCTCAGACTCCGAAAGCTTCCTGTGAACACCCTTCTCCTTGGATTCACTTTCGTTGACGGTGTCGTGTTTTCGATGATGGGCATTGTGCCAGGGCTTGGGCCTGGGGTCGATGGTTTTCTGGACTAGCACGGTTTTGGGCTCGGGCTGTTCGGGTATCTTGGGCTCGCTCCTCAACTGGGAAGGTGGGAGGGTGAGAGGAGAGGGGGGAGGTGAGGTGTTGGGCGAGTGCATTGGGCTACGCTCAGATTGTTTAATTGTTTTTGGAGAGTGAGTGGTGATTTTATTCTTATCTGGGGAAGATGTTGTGAGCGTGGCCTTGTGGACAGGTGAAGTTGGGAGTGAAGAAGAGGAAAATCTGTTGTGTTGAGATGAAGGTTGTTCTTGAGGCTGGGGAGGTGGTTGAGTTGGCTGAGTCTGTGGTGATGATGGTGCTGAAGCAGTTCTAAATGCGGGCAGGCCCAGAGTAGTGCGTGGCTCTTGGGCAGGTGCAGGGGGTGGGGCAGGGGTAGAGCGAATTGAGGCTAAGCGAAACCATGGACGAACTGGGGGTGGGTTGGCCATGGCTTTTAGTTTTAGTTAAGGAAATAAGGATGAACTAATAATGAGCACACCACATGTTATTTATAGACCCAAAAGGAAATGTGAAAATAAAATAAAATACTTATAACAACTTGTCCCAAGTCCCACGTTGAAAGAAACAAAAAGTGAATTCTTATTAGGCCGTGCGAGACATGACTGGTAATAGCAGCAAAGAGCATAAAGAGAAAAAGAAAGCATCCGATTCAATAAGCACTTACACAAGCTCACTAAGTAAGCTTGGTATCCGCGGTTGGAGTCATTTATAATTTAGAATTTAGTTTTGAGTTTTTGACATAACACCACACAAGCTCACAATGCAACCATGACATGATGCTGCTTCATTCATTTTACTGTCTTGCTAGTGACTTTGCTTGCAGGAGCAGTGACGGAGCGATGCTCTATAATACCTTCTGCCTTTCCTTTCCTTTACCTCATTTTCGTTCTTTTCAAGATGCTTCATGCGGTTTCCTTTACCGTACGTGGCAATGGGGCCAACGATGGAAACTGACCTATTATATTTCAGCGATCGAGAAGCAAAGAACCTATATATATTTATATAAACCAGACGTTGATCCTTCATACGTCTATTTGAAGTCAATCTGTTTCTTTATTGCTCACTGTTTATGGAGATGACTTTTTCTTTCTTCTTCTTTAATTAACCTTCGTTCAGAATGCTTTTAGCCTTCAAATTTGTATGTTCTATTATTCTTTAGGATCATTTTTTTTACACTTTCTTTAGGATAGTTGTTATTAATTACTATACATCTCATTTTTGGATTTAGATAGTGGAAGAATGATATAGATAAAAAGAAGAAGAAAAAACTAGACGTATAAATAGTGGCTTAGTGTAAAAGAAGAAAAGAAAAAATTTAAAGAAATGGAAATTATTCTTGGCCTTAAAAAGAAAACGTTCAAATCAAGGTCATATTGTTTCCAATTTAAAACTTTTTGCGATGACCAATCTTCTTCATATTTAATGATAAAAACGCGGCTTTTATTTGTTTAAAGTGGAACTTAGCAAATACTACTATTATGTTCGTGAAACATATGGAAATCACCACTGAATGGTGGAAGTTTAAATTTCTTAAATTGGGACAGAAGAACCCAAGATTTTTTTCTTATATTATGCTTGCATATATACTTCTTTTTTTCACCAAAATATATAATAAGAAAGTGAAAGATTAGTCTTTGATATACTGAAATTTATTTAAGGTTTTTCGTCTCTTAACAAAAAAAAAAAAAATTATATGCCCGAGTAAATAATCGATCAGGATAAAATTATCTACCAATGTCACCTTATTGGTATGCATTTATAGTGTAGATGTCATTTTAAAACTGAAGAAATACATGTTTTTATAAATATACAATGCAAATATTATACTGCATTATCTATTTATCTTAAATAGAAACCAATAAACACAGAAATAACAATATTCAACTCTTTCCATCTTGCCTAATATATTGTCCTAATTATTATACTGATATATAAAATACTTAGTCAATATTATTTTTATTTAAAAATTGTATATTATTATTTTTATTTACGGTTCTTAAAAGAAGAAATTAATGAGGAAGTAAGCGTGTGGTGCTATTAATCTCGTAAAGCTCCCCTCTCCATATATAAAAGAAAAAAAAGAAAAACAATGAAATTCCAAGCAAGCGTTAATCAGGCCCATTCAAGTGTCTATTCTTGTAGAGCTTTACATGAAGGTCGTTTTATATTATGGCCTCTTGGGTTGTTAGCCATCTGTATTGGGTAGGCTTAACTGCTTAAGGCTTGGGATCTATGCTCCCAGTAGCTGTTATATGTCCCTGGTTGCATGGGTTTGTTTTGGTGTTTTGTTGCTTTGGTAGGTTTGTCTATGCACTCCTTTGCCTGGTTAGAGCCCTCATTGTGCTCTGCCCAGGTTTTTTCCATTTATTAATATATTTTTTGCCTAAAAAAAGTGTCTATTTAATTTAATTAAGATTATTTAGTTTTTTTCATCCGTAGAAATTAAAGACATGTATCAACGAGTTTATAACAACACACTATGGTTAACCAAGTAAGTTATACCCTTAATTAAGATTCTTTAGTTTGAATTATAAGAATGTAGCTATGTTAAAAAATTTGAAATTTTTTTCTTGTGTGTAATAATCCTAATGGACTACACTCAATTGAGTTAAAAATACCAGTGATCTTGAACTTGCTCATTTTTCTATAGATGTTATTAGTCATTGTTCTTTCTCTTTGATCCTCGGTCATGATGAGAATATGTAATAGAAAAGAAAAATATAGAAAAAGAAATGAAAAAATGTGGATTGGGTGTCAATCTTCCATTTAGTATTTTTAATATTTTATCTGTATTTAAAAGCACAGTTGCAAAATGTAAGATACTAATAATATTATATATTTTCAGCACAATTCATACATACTTAGTGTTGAGAAAATCAATTTAAATTTTTAAATATTATTTAAAGTGAATAAATTTAATATATAATAATTAAAAAGTGAAAGATTATGACTATAGGTCTAGATGTGATAATTTCCAAAGAAACCTCTATGATTTTTTTTTATTACATACAATACTCCTCCCAATTTAAACGTTTATAACAATCTTCTCTATAGAAATATAATGTAATGTTTTTCAAATAATTAGAGGATTAGTGTAATATATAAAAAACTTTTAGTATAATACTTTTTAAGTATAAAAATAGAAGAAAAAAAAAGAATAGTATTGTGTGTAATTTTCTTTTTAAAAAAAGACGTGAGAATAATTTACTCTAATTTCTAAAGGAGGTGACTCTTGGAATTGTGAGAAACAATCAATTGATATTCAAAGATTCATTAGAAATCATTCACTATAATATAACAAGATTATAGAGGTTATTGATATGAAAAAAAATCCTCCAATCTAAAAGGGGATCAACATACAAGTGAGACGGGTTGTATAATGGGAAGAAGGTTTTCTTAAGTTTCTTAAAAACACTTTGCAAATTGCAATAAAAGAAGGTTTTTCAAAGTTGTGAAAAAACTTGAAATAAGAGTCATAAGGTGGATTTGGTGATTTTTTTTTTTTTTTTTTGTCATGCAAGTGGACTTGGTGATTGAAGTGAAAAGGAAAGAATGTAGAGTTTATGAGTTCGAAACCTTCCCATTAACAAAATTAACATCGCACATTTGTTGATAAAAATATTAATATTTGTGGAGATGTTTTTGTGAATATAAATAAAAAGGTGTCCAACTACATTAAATACATTTTTTTCTTCTTTTCTTTAAGTGTTATTTGTGTGTCTCACACCTTTGATTCGCATTCTCAATGTGAAGGGGATTTTCCCCCAACATATACGATCAGCACTGAAAGAAGGAAGTTGTAACAGCATAAATCCATATTTAGCGTATACTTAGACGTATTTCATCAGAAATAACTATCTAAAGTCAGGGTCCCTGCACCTCAGAAATTTGAAAATTTGCAATTTTTGTTAATTACTTCCAACATTATTTCTAAAATATTTCCTACCGAATAAGCAAGGTGCAAGACTACAAGCACTACTCATTCAATTACAGAAGAATGCGAATGTAAGTTCTTTATATGCCAATTTTTTACACTAAAGAATGGTGTAATGCAATTATACAATGCTTGTCTGGCACTTAATCATGGTACATACGGCTAAAGGAGAGTAGAAAATGTCAGAATTATTTGATGGTGCCAGAAAGCAAAATTCTAAGTAAAATACCAGGGAACTTACACGTTAGATTATATTCTTACATTCAAGGCCATGTTGTGAACTCAAACACCTTGAACACAATGTCAATTCCAGTGGGAATCTGCCACACAAAGAGCAGAACGTTTACTGCATTCAGCGCGATGTGAAGATTTCTAGCTGTTTCATTTCCTTTTTGCATCGATGGTACCAGGGCTGCTGCCAGTGCCCATAAAACGGTAATAGCTGGAGGGCAAAAATTACACAACAATTATCAACTTTTTTACCTCCAATATATATAATAAATAGTGCATGCACTAATTGTATAAAGGATTTTTACACTATTATCCAGTTATAAACTATCATTATAGTAAATTTATTATCTTTTATAATAATTATTTTAAAAATGATAGTAACCATAATTTTTCTCACTGCGGTGGAGCGTAGAAATTAAACTGTGTTGTGTTATCTTTACCCTCTTTGTTTTTGGTTCATCAAATACAAATTTAATCTTTACCTGCTCCTGCAAATAAATGTGGACCGGGAAAAAGCTTTCCTGTCCTAAACCATGTGTTGACTCCTCCACCAATTGACTCAAGCACCCCAAATCCTAGAAGTATGGATCCTGCATTGAAGTGTCTATCCTTATAGGAACCTTTGATCAGCTCTTTCCTTTCCTGAATATGAGTATCCAACAAATTAGATGCTTCATCGGGTTCAGAATTTAGCATTCCATGATTAGCTCCATGCATTTTACTGTTTTATTGGCTACCATTATAATCCAGCATCCAGAAATTAATGAACAAGCACACACCATGACATTGTCTAATTGTTCATGTAATGATATAAATCAGGGTCAGTTGCAAAATTGGAAAAATATATTTCATTAGAGAGACATGCATTGTTTCAATACACTTTGAATACCTACCTCAGTGAGTTGCTGTATTTGGAGTTCAACCGGTGATGGTGATGCTTCTTCCACTGGTTTCCCATCTGGGGTGACTGGGGTAGGTTTGACTTGTTTCTTGAGGTCATTAATATCATTCTGGATAGTCCTAACTCGCCGCCATTGCCACCCCAAATAGCCTGCCCACAGTGTATACAAGAAAAAAGAACCCATCACAATGGGGTGAATGAGAGCAAATGATCTTCCTTCCAAAATCCCAAACTCTCCTCCAACAGCAAGTGCATCCTGTGCCAATAAGACAACAATCATCATCACCATCACAAAATCAAATCAAACAATGGGAGGAGGTAGATAATAGATTTATGCTTGCTTGCCTTGGTTTCTAATAGCAATGGAAATGTGATTGCCGAGAGGGAAAGAAAGGCAGGCTTGAGAGCATCGATGTTGTTAGGAGAAACAATATAATCTTTTGGGATATTTAACTTTGAGGTTGATGAGCGTCGCAGTAATGGCTTGTTAGGAAGAATTGGAAGCTTTAGAAGAGTGAGTGTGGCAGCCATATGAGTTCTCTGAGAGTGAAGGAGAAGAAAATGAGAGTAGCTTAATTAGTGCAAGACAGCCAGACAGGGTTGAGGTTCTACCCTGCAAAAGATAAGGAACTTGTGCCTAAGATGTTACTCTCCCTCCACTGAGCTTTCTTTGTAGTTTTCATTGAATGTGTCACTTTCTTCTAACCACTTTGTTATAAAAGAAAATATTTAAAATGTTATGTTCCAAAATGTTCCTCCTACCAGTTGTGTGCAAAAAGACAGAACTAGCCTGGTTGTGTCTTTGCACAATTCAAACGAGTATTATTATTAAGTAAACAAGAGTTTAGGTCTGAAAATCCTATTTGATTGGAAGTAAAAAAATTATGTTATGTGGTGTATTGAGGTGATTGCTCTTTTATGTGTCAAAATAACTTTCTCTTAAAACAAAAATGTCAAAATAACTTTTTAGATACAGGTACCAAAATATAAATTACTTTAATTTTACTCGTTTTTAATCAACTTAATTTTACAAAATTAAGATCATTTAAACTTATTAAAATTTTATTCTATGGGTACCTTATTACTTAAAATAAATAACTAAATTGATCTTAAAAAGATATAATGCCCATTATCATATAAATTTTTAAAATATATTTTAAATTGGTTAAAAAAATATTAGAAAACTCCAATGCTAATTTACCTGATAAATTACATATTTTTAAAACTTATGTAATAGTTTTTAAATTTTAAATACTAATATATATTTCCTATTCTAAGATGTCGATATATTTCGAAAGATCATTTTTTAAAATAAAGAATTATTTTCATTGTTTGTTCTACAATAAATATATTTTATGTCAAATTTTTATTTTTTATTCGCGACAATTATCATAAGTTAATATCGTTCCTCATATTATTTTATGTAATCAATACCGAAAATATGAGCAAAGGTTATTAACATGCTAATTTCCTTTTCTGTGAATGCTATGATCCAAATTTAATGGAGCGAGGGAGTATCACGGGTTAGGCCTTTGCTTCCTGCACCACTATCGCACACGTCGCCCCCATCGCCTTCTTTTTTGTCTCATGCTCAACAAACATTTTTGGAGATGGTGAATCTCATCACCTTGTTGCAATATTGCAGCAAGCTAGGTTGAGCATATAAGCAAAAGTGTAGGTAGGGGTGGACCCAGATTTGGGTGACAAGAGGATCAACCATAAAAAATAAAATTCATCTAATAAATATATATTTTTAATTTGTATACAAAATATTCATAAAAAAATGATTATATAATAACTAGAATTAACAAAATATAAGATTTAGATAACATTTCTTTCCAATAAGACAAATTTATTATTGATTTTTTAATTTTAAAAGTCAAGAGATAAAAATTAAATGTATAATAATTAATAGCTAAAATTTGATCAAATAACATTTGAATAAAATTTCTTAAAAAAGATAGGTTTGCTATTGATTTACAGTTTAGAAAGAAAAAAAGTCAAGAGATACAAATAATTATATCACAATTAAAATTAAAAAAATAGAATCTTCAAATATGATTTCTTTTAAAAAAGATAAAATTAATATTGAATTTATAATTTAAAAAAGTCAGGAATAAAAACTTACCGTATAGTGACTAAAATTCATTAAAATATATAATATTTAAATGAGATTTCTAAAAAGAAATATAAGATCACTATTGATTTGATAGTTTAGAGAGAGAAAAATGGTGAAGGGATAAAATAGAATATATAATTACTAATATTTGGTTAAATATACTTTTTTGATCAAATTTATTTTTAAAAAATAATAATAATAATCTATTTTTATAGGAAAATTGAAGGCCATCTTCAATGATCTCACGCTAACGCTGCTGCACTGTAATTCTATCATTATATAAATATAATAAAATGAGAGAAATAAAAAGTATGAGACCAATAGAATCATGCTGATAGTCGCTTCTTTCCTCTTGCAGTCGCAGGCTCGCAGCTTCAACCTTCGCAGTCTAGCGGCGCCGTCGTCCACGCTCCGTCGTCTGGAGTCCCAAAGGTATGCTTTTAGTTGTTCAATTCTTCACCAAACCTGCTCTCGTTCCCTGGAAGCTCACATTTAATTATTGCTACAGAAAAAAAGTTTGTTTTATGAAGGAATTACATGTTGTTTCCTATGATATCATATCGCCTCAACCGATTTCTCTATCTCTTAAATGTACCTGAGTGTTCACATCTTCTTTTTTTACCATTTGTTTCCTTCTATAGCATTTTATCTTTTAATACAATTCTGCTTTCTCTTTTAACTTTTTATCTTGATGCCACTGTTACATGGATTTCTTTCTAATTTTACTGCAACACTTTCTAATTTCCTTTTCAAATGCTCTTTGCATTGGTGAGCTTGTTTCTACTGCTTATGTGTAATGTGTATTGTTTTTAACTAAGAAGGAGCTAGCTAAGGAGGAAATTAGCTTGAACCCTTATCTTGTTTCTGTTATTACTCTTCTCCAGTTCTCCCACCCTTTGAATAGGCACCGAGAGTGAAATTGAAAATTGAATAGGCCTATTCAATTTTTTTTTTTTTTGGAAAAAGCAAAGCTGGATAGGTTTGGAGCCTTGGTGTACAAAAGTGTCAATTTTGTTGTTGTTGGCTATGGTGCACGGGCAATAGGAACTAGAATTTCAAATGCATGAAGCATCATTCAATTTGGCCAGTTTCGAAGTGGTCTACGGCAATTCTCAATGCCTACAAAAAGCTTCAAAGGGAATATTCCCTTGTGTTTGTCACCGAAGACAAGTTTGGTGCCTTGAAGGGCCCTTTGGATTTTAACCCTTGGCCATGACGAGGAGAAGAAATGGTGTTTATGGTTTTGCCTCCAAAATATGTGCTCTTGATTTAATCGAAGAGGGAGGTGTAATCTAGAGAAGCTTTTCTGATGATCAAGGGAGTGTAACTTTTGAGGTATAATTGGAATGGAAATTAAAAGGGGAGTGTATTAGTAGGAAAGGTAGAAGAGGAAGATTGTTATGAACACAGAATTTCCTAGAGTTCAAGGACTAGGGGCCTCCAAGCACAAAGGTAAGAAAAGGAAAGTATTATTTCTGCTGCCTATTCTCAACACAGTAGCTATACTTATAGCGTATAGCAAGCTGTCAAATAACAGAAAGATGCTGAAATGCACAAAAAGGACATAACAGAATATAAGTGGCAGACCATTATATTCCTATAATATAAGGCAGCCAGTACTATAGTGCCAACACAGCACCTTCCTAACAGAATTGATTAAACATAATCTTCTAGATGCTTTGGTGGAATAATCCTTCTTTTGGGCCTTTCACTCCTGCCTGCAGTATCTTGCTCTGTGATTCCTTTCCTATCAAAGATGGTAGGCATGGCAATGGGGCGGGTATTGCATTTCCCCGACCCCGCCCCCGATCCCCATTGGGATTAAAAATTAGGGTCACTTGACTCCCTCGCTTAAATGTGGGTTTGCCATTGCACGTAGGAATAAAATTTTTCTTAAGAGTTACAAAGATGACTCAATGATATAAAGGGAAAAATATCATAGATTTAATGTCACATTAACAAAATAAATTAATATTAGTCGATAAAAGAAAATTATTTTTTATAAAAAAAATGAGAACTTGCTGGGCTGTCATGAAATGACGAAATGTGTTGGTTTTAACTTTTAATGGTGGGTAACAACAACGAAAACTAAAAAAAAAAAAATTGGGTCAAAATAATATAAAATTTATTTTCTTTTTTAGAGGAGGAAAGTATAAATTATGCATCAACAAACAACTGTTGTGTTCGCACCACTTCTTTCTGAGCCTATAAATTGAACGCACGCTGGTGTACGTTGTTTTTGCCGCTGATATTTCACCAGCATCCATGTCGATTGAAACGCTCGTGCTGGGTATTCCCTCATTCCTTTTCTGTTTTTCCTCTCCCTATGGTGCTAGGGCATTCAGCAATCTCACACTTACTTGGTTTGTTTGCAGGCGCTGGTCAAGAAGTTGGGAAGAGCTGTGTGGTGGTAACCATCAATGGCAAGCGAATCATGTTCGATTGTGGAATGCACATGGGGTACTTGGATCACCGTCGTTACCCTGATTTCACCCGCATCTCCCCCAATGGAGATTTCAACTCTGCCATCTCTTGCATCATCATCACTCACTTGTATGTGTCTATTATTATTATTGTTGTTGTCGTTGTTGTTAGTATTTAATGCTGCGTTGTTGTTTACAAAATGGGGCAGTCACTTGGATCATGTTGGTGCTTTAGCTTACTTCACTGAAGTTTTGGGGTATAACGGACCGGTTTACATGACGGTGAGTCTCTATCCTGCTACGTGTTTGATGAAATGTTTGCCTGAACATATGCAATGGTTTGTGGAGTTCCACAAAAAAGCAAGTGTAGGGACCAAAATTATAATTTAACCAAAAATCAGAAAACAAATTTTTGAAAATATATTTAAAATGTTGAAAATAGGAAGGAAAGAAGAAGTCATTTTGTTTTCTCAAACTAAACAGGTCCTTATGCATAGGCTTCTAGGTCATAATTTTACACCAGAAAATTTAACTTGAGTTTTATTTGATTTTAAGCAGTACCCAACAAAAGCTTTGGCTCCTTTAATGTTGGAAGACTATCGGAAAGTGATGGTTGATCGTCGGGGGGAGGAAGAGCTATTCTCTTCTGATCAAGTTGCTGAGTGCATGAAAAAAGGTAATGTTGGATCCTTTTTTTGTGTCACGGATTAAGTTGAAATTGTGTGCAGTTGTTGTGTCAGGGATTTTAAATGAACAAAAAGTATTCTTTTTTTGGGCTATATAAATGTTTCATTTAAGTTTTTTTTTTAATTGATAAATGTTGGTAGATTTCAATTACATGATTTACATTTTTTGTGTGCATTTTAAGACTGATTCATTAAAAAGGTTCTGCTATACTTATCAGTATTTTAGTATTTGTTTTGGAATTTTGAACACAGCAGGTTTCCATCGAAAACCACCATGCTCCCGACATTACATCTCAATTTTGTATCACTATTATAAAAATTATAATTTAATTTGATTCCCTGTGCAGTTATTGCTGTTGATCTGAGACAGACTGTACAAGTAGATAAAGACCTGCAGATATGTGCCTATTATGCAGGACATGTAAGGCTTATGATTCATCTCTGAAGCCATATTTCATTTCCAGCAAAAAGTATAACTTCAGATGTGTTAGTGTCTTAGTGAAAATTTTCACCATTAAAGTTCTTATTTCGTTTTTTTGGTTGTAAGATTAAAGAAAATAAGATGCTGAAAAATTGGAAAATCAAATCTTTATTATACAACAATCAGAATAAAATGAAAGTGTATGGTAATACATTTGAACATCTGCAAGAGGTAGCCTCCTAAAAGTTCTAGAATCTAGATGGATGTGTCTAGTAGCATTCAATTTTAGGGCTTAAGGATTAGCAAAGGTTGAATGTCTGGTAGCATTCAATATTAGGGCTTAGGGCTTAAGGACTACGTTAACATTTTACTATTTTGCTATGGTGAAAACTAAAATGGAAGTCTTAATATATAAATTGATTGCCTTTCCTTCCTATTTCCTATTTATGCAAGTATAACTGTCTAACCAACTAGTATGAAATATCTCTCTCTCCATCTCTTACAAAGCCTCATTAACAGAGACAGGTTCATGGCAATTTGGCCTTTACTCTATTTCTCCTATGGTATACCTTAATGGGAGACTGGTATATGCTACAAGGCTATATAATTCCTAAAAAGATATTAATTATATAATCTACTCTTAAGTTATCCTTCAATATTGTGGAATGATCTCTAAAGTTATCCTTCTATGACTGTCTATTCCAGTTCCATCGTATCCATGATTCCAAATCTTATATTTAAGCATCAAGTTGAAGCTTGTCCTTTCTTCTAGCCATACCAAAACTGATTTTGTAATATATCATTCATTTGGTAGCTGAACCCCCAACAATTGGTGGTTTAGCCTTGCATTATCATGAGAGACTTATAATAAACAAAAGAGAACAACAACTGATGAAAGAGAATAGAAGAAAACTGATAAAAAAATGGCATAAGCCCACTTCTGTGGAGTGAATTCTTCTCTCCTTTGTGTCTTGAGTTTCTCTTTGGTTTCTCAGTATGCTTTGCCTCTGACTGCTCACCCCTTTTTATAATCCAAATTTTGCTTTATTGGGTTTTTTTTTATAATGGCAACACTCTTAAGTCCATATGTGCGCACTAAGCTCAAATCCCCAATCCATCTTCCAAGTCTTTAATGTGTAATCCTGCAAAGAAAATACAACCAACACACTATAAATCAACTAATTTTAGCATTTATTAGATAAAAGCTAAGGCAAGTTAAATTCTTATATTTTCAATGACAAAAGAAACATTAAAAGAGGAAAAATAAGATAATTGCTATGTAATTTAAATGCATAATTTATGTATAAATAGCAATTATCACTTAGCTTTATCAGTCATGCGAGGTGATGTAATGTTCCTTGTTACATAATTTATCATTTTATTTCATCATGTATTTGACCTTTTTTTCTCACTTTCCCTTTGTAATCTGTATCTGTATCGTTAGAGTATATTTTTGTTCTCTCAATGCCTTAGATTAATGTTTTAGTACTTAAGCTTGCCATTAATCATATTTTATGCTAAGGTTATTGGAGCTGCAATGTTCTATGCAAAAGTGGGAGATGCAGAAATGGTTTATACAGGAGACTACAATATGACACCAGATAGACACCTTGGAGCAGCTCAAATTAATCGACTACGACTTGACCTTCTTATAACTGAGTAAGAACATTCTTGGTTGTATAAATGTACCTTATAACAATTATCAATATTGTAGTGATGGTGATAAATGATATTTTCTTGTTTGTTTATTGTTAATTTTCTACAATATTTTTGAATTTTGAACTTACTTTTCATGGACTATTTACCTGTATATATTACCATTAATCTCATTCCTTGCCTAGCACCTAATAGCCTAGACTTTTGGGATGTTGGTCCTTGAATAGTATCAAACTCTTAGAATGTGAATTTGGTCCTAACTCAACCGCAAAAGCTAGCTCATAGATTTTCAGTTATGTCCTTTAATCTCAATTCTCAACACAAACCATTTGTGACCAAGAGGTCATGTGATCAATTATTATTTCCTTTTTTCATTATTACTGTTTTGAGGCCAAAAGCATTTTTTTATTATAATTTCCCATACTGCATTAGTTGCATGATATAATTTTCAAAAGGTACCATTATAAAGCAACATTGGTCTTATGGCTATTTGGTAAAATTTTCCTTAGTGCTTGATAGGCACCATTTAAATTGTACAGGAACGAGTTGCAGGTCCAATATCAAATGTAAACCAAATTAGTGAATTTTTTTAATCTTTAAGCTAATGTCTTAAGAGTGTACTCCCCACATAAACAACTCTCTGTTAATTGCTATTAGTTCAGATGAAGGATTTTGTGGCTAACTGCCTATCTCACATACAATTTGATAGATTGGTACAATGACAATTTTGAATATACATTCTACATTTGTGTCATGATAACAAGGCACAGTGACATTCATCTATGTTATCATAGTTTTTTTTTCCTCCAATTGATTAATGGTTCAATCGGGTTTTAAATGCATGATTCCTATTTTGGATTTACTGCTTGAAGTTATAAGCCAAATTTTCTTGGATACATCTTTATATGATTCTGAGAAAATTCATTTCAGATCCACATATGCAACTACAATACGTGATTCAAGATATGCTCGAGAGAGGGAATTCCTTAAAGCTGTATGTATTTGCAACACTTACTCTGTAGAACTGATGCAATGCTGCTTATGTAATTTGGTGTCTTGTTTTCTTTCAGATATCTATTTAAGAAAAAAACATTGTTGATCTTACTTTCTCAGTCCTTTCTTTTCAGCTAATCTTGTCATACTTTATCTGTTTACATTTTACATTGACCTGTCATTAGTTATGTTCGAAGTGGGCTATTTAGTGTTTCTGGAGAATCCTTGGTTTGTACTCAGTGTGGACCAATTTTTGTTTATTAGATTAAGAGGTTTTGACTGAAGCGAAAAAAGGCAAGGTCTTGTGGATGAGTGCTATTTATGATCCTATTTGGTGCATTAACATTTGGTTGGAATAGAATATTAGGACTCTTACGGTTTTAGGAATTTTTTTTATAGTGTTATTGGATTGGACTTGTTGACCGACCTATATTGGCTTGACGAGTAAGTGCTAGAGATTTTCTTTGTGAATCAAACCCTAAACTATTGATGCCATATTATGTATGGTAATTGTGTGTCAAATGTTAACCCCAAGCATGTATATTTATACTGACAACAATAACTGCAAAATGATATCCCTAATAATGCTAATTTTAATCAAATAATACAGATATAGACATTTGCTAAAACTAATATTTTACAAATCTAAAATATTTTATGCAATAAATTTATCATCATTAATTTCTATGTTAGATGTGTTGATAGCTGTAGTGTTACTTTTGTTTTTAATAAGGAGTTCTTGTCTTTATTTGAAAGAGAGAAAAAACAGGATAGTTACATGCTGTGTTAGCTGGGGTCAGCATCAAGATATATTATTTTTTCTTTTTTTGTTTCTCAAAATGAACCTGATCCACATTTATTCTTATGTTGGGTACTAAATTTCAAATTAAATGATTTAGGTTCATAAATGTGTATCTTGTGGAGGAAAGGTGCTTATTCCAACATTTGCACTTGGAAGAGCTCAGGTATTCTCATTAAGATCGTCTTTCATCTCACTGATTGTAATTTATCTTTCCATTTGTTATAGCTAATGAGTGATATACAGGCAACTATTTCACTTATAAATTCTAAGTGTGTGTTTGGTTAAACTTATTTTGAACAAATAATCTTATTTTTTCCTACTTTTTGGGAGATCTATTGAAAAATAAATAATAATTTCCTAGAATTTAAGCTGTCCCAAACAAGCACTTTATCCGTATTTAAATTTTAAAAACCAATTTGACCAAGGTTAGATTAATAAACTGCAAACCACTCAAATTGCTAATTAAAATGATCAGTTTAATTTTCAAAACCTTCATTTATATGTAATGCTAGTCTTATATTTACCAAGTTGTTACAACTTACAATATCTAGGAACTATGCATTTTGTTGGAAGACTACTGGGAACGCATGAATTTGAAGGTTCCTATCTACTTCTCAGCAGGTTTGTATCAGCTTGTAACTTTGTCTCAATGATCTTCATTTCTTCTATTATTTTGCATATATAAACTATATAGAATCATTTCAGGGTAATCTTTCCCATTTAGAAAACAAAATTTTCTCTTATTTCCTAAGCTTTACACTTATTTGTGTAAAGCTTATGTACAATAAATACATTAAATAAGGAATTGTATTCCACACTGCACAGCACACAAATTTGTTTGAAAACTGCCATGAGGCTTAACGGACCCGAACTGAGGTTGTTAGTGTTCCTTTTTCAAAGATATACTCAATTATGCCAAATATCATCACATGTATTTTGCCTTGTCACATTCTTAAGTCCTTCCCAGAAATTTTGCTGTAGGGGCTTATCTTGTTTTTAAAATTGAAACATTAATGGAATATCTGTATGTAAGTTTCTTTTAATAGTGTGTTGATAAGAACTAGCCATTTTAATACAAAAAAAGAGATAAACCTCAGTTACAATAGTCACGGATTCCTTACACTCAAACTAATAAAATTAGAAAACTTAAGATAGAAATGTTCCAGAGCTTCTACAGAGCCCAAACAAAATGTGAGCCGACCTTGGTTTGTTAGTTACTTAGAGATGGAGAGATGACAGAGTATGATAGGGTATACACAATCAGTTTTAGACACCGAGAAAAGATTGAGAGTGTGGGCACAGGTCTCACAAATAGTTAGAGTAGTAAATTCTAATTTTGATTGGATGCTATTAATTGGTATTAGAGCTCCTCCCACGATTCTAGGACCTCATGGTTCAATAAAAGATAGAGTCTTTTGAAAACAGGAGAAGAGAATTAGAGCTAGAGAGAGAAATCCAAAAATCATGAAGGGAGCTGAGAGAAGCTGAAATAAGAAGAATCAACGAGCTCTGATGGGTGGGGCAGTTTCAGGTGAATCAGAAAATGGAGATGATAGGGACATAGGGTTGGATCTTTAGCAGTGGACCTAGTATAATCAGCGAGGGTCAGTGAAGAAGGTTGAAGATTCCTTTGATGAAAGCTCCCACAATGATTTATTATGGAAATCTGTGCATTCTGATTCAGTGATTTTATAGAAATTGCAAAAATAGAAATTTGTTTTGATTGGTGCATATTGTTAGAAGAAGAGCAAAAATATTTTAAGGGAGAGAATGGTGTATGATAGATTAGGATACCTTTTGTTAGTTTAGGGATTATTATATCATGCATCATTCTACCCCGACTTCTTAGATATTCTAAAACATATTATTGTTATTATAATGATAATTTTCAATGTATAATAACATAATTTCAAATTTACACACAGGTTATAATTCTGCCCCTACCAAATGTATGAAAAGTTATCATTGTCAAATTCTGTAATTATAATGATAACTTTCATTTAATTTTTTCTGCTTTAGAAGACAGTTATAATAACATAATTGCAAATTTACAATTATGTCAAATAAACTATTTAAAAAGACATACAATAGGAAGGGGTAATGAAATATCTATTAGGATCATGGTATGGATTTAATTATGCTTTATTCTTTAAACAAAAGCCACTTGTGCTACACTCTATGTATGCTTGTGCAGAATAATTTTCCTTGTCCTGTGCAAAAGAATCAGATTAAGATAATACAATGCGGCTTAGTTTTGTAACTTCTTGAGGTATCTGTGATTTTATTAAATTAACTAGTAACTACTTGAATATTTTTTTTTCCAGGTTTAACAATCCAAGCTAATGTGTATTACAAGATGCTTATTCGTTGGACAAGACAGAAGATTAAAGATACATACTCTAAACATAATGCTTTTGATTTTAAGAATGGTAATTTCAATATTTTTTTTATATCTTATCAGAAATTTCCGTTTTCCATCATTATGCATTCATATGCCCACTCACATTTGTGTATGCAATTCTTTTTTTTTTTTTTTTGGATAAATTTTAGAGTTAATAATAGCAACACTCCCTAAGGTTTCTTGAAAATACGCATAATACCCCATTTTTTTCACCTACACTAAACCCCCTAATTGTTTGAAGAGCATTACATTGACACCCCTCATACGTTACATAACCCTCCTTAATTGTTTGCAAAACATTATATTGTGAACCCTAATAAGGGTGGTTGCTGTAATGGTAAAAAAAAGCAGGGGGTTTAGGTGTAGTTTCAAGAAACCTCAGGGGGTATTGCTGTAATTTACTCTAAATATTAATTTGTTAAAAAGAAAAAAATAAATCAAACAAAAGGAAATTTGTCTATTTTTGGTGAGATTTTTTCTTTTCATTGTGTTATAATATATATTGCATAATGATTGTGTGTCCTCAAACTTTGATGGGCAAGTTGAAGAATATTGAGAAAATTGTGTCCGTTATTATGTTAGGCGTTTATCTTTCATCTCTAATCAAACTTATATGTTGAGATTTCAAGGTCAGTTGGTAAAAGTTGGAAGTAAAAAAACTAGAAGTCCTAATGGAGTATCATGTCAAAATATGTGAAATTTTGCTAATATGGCGTATATTAGATCTATTTTTAAACAGCAAACTTATTCAAACCTACCCATATTGAAAATTTCATGTGAAAACATATAGAAATTAAGATTAGATATTTTGTGCATGGATGTATCATATGATAAGTTTGATGCCTCATTCATCTGGTGTGCATGTTGCAGTTCAAAAATTTGAAAGGTCTATGATAGATGCTCCTGGTCCTTGTGTTCTTTTTGCCACTCCTGGGATGTTAAGCGGTGGATTTTCAGTTGAAGTTTTTAAGCACTGGGCAGTGTCAGAAAATAACCTTGTCAGTTTGCCTGGGTACACCTCTTCTCTTTCTGTTTTTACAGTACATTTCTTCTCTTTCTTTTCTTCCTTTCTCTTTACATTTTCCATTTGATAGCATGATGAGCAAAATGCAGATTAATGTTTACCACAATTAGATGTCACGTTGAAAAGTGTATGTATATCAAACTATTTTAGTACTGTCCTTTAATGATAAATTTCACGTTTGTCTAAAACTTAATAAATTTGGTACAGTTTTCTCTTTTGGATAAAGTTTAGGATTAATACATTGGTGATAGCAGCACGCGTAGGAAACCAACAATTAAATCCACCAAAAAATTAATGAATTGAATGTGTTGGATCACCGTTTATTATTGAATGGTTAATATACCAACATATTTTGTGTAATCACTTGGGTCTAGGTTCATTGGCTGGTTGATTCTTGATGAGGCGAGCCAAGGTGAGGTTTTAGAATTTAAAGTTGAATTAGGGAATAAAATTTTCCCAATTAGAGCATGCTTTTTGCAACTCCTCAAACCAATGTTTAGATACTATCAAAATTGTTACTCTATTGCTTGTTATGCTTGACAAATCAAAATCCAATGCCTCTTTGCTTTATTTCAATATATAAATCAAAATGTGGATTTTAATTTCTATAATATATTGTAAGTTACTGAAGCTTGTATTTAAGTAAAGAAAATTAGAACAGGAAAAAATAAAAATTCACGATTTATGGAAAGCAAAGGGTTTTAGTCAAATAAATAAACAAGTAAAAAATGAAAAAAAAAAAATATGAAAAAACAGTGTTAGAAAATTGTGGAGGGAAAGAAGCACAAGGGAAAGATTGGTGATAAAATAAACACGACACTCTGGTTCTACTTGAGTGCCATATTATTAATGGTGGATGGTGGCAGCACATAAAAAATATGGAAAATGGTGGTTGCCAGTTACAAGTGAAGTAACTATCTCTTATCTATAGTTTTTTTATTTCATGGCCTTGCCTTTCTGCATTGTACACTATGTCACAACACATACTGTGGTTCATGGAGAGGCTTTCCTTACCCATTCCTTTTACTGTCTCTTCCACAGTATTCTCTTTCTTTTTAAGAAAAAATATGTATAAATGTGTACCAAAAAAATTAGTGTAAGTGATCTATTCTATTTTGATGTACTCGCATACCAGTTCTGTTCTGCTAATCTGTTACTTTGTTACCCTTGTAGGTATTGTGTGCCTGGAACAATAGGTCATAAATTAATGTCAGATAAGCATGACAAAGTTGATCTAGATCCTAATACAAAAATAGATGTGCGTTGCCAGGTACATATATCTACTTTCAATTCAGTATTTTTATGAACTTCAGCTTATAGATGTTCTACCTGGGTTGGTAAAGGCGTTGGCAACATGTACAAGTAAAATAGTAAATAAAGCTGCCTAGTGATTAAAATAATATGATAAGTATATTGAAAGCAGGAACATAAACATCTTGACTTTCAGATTATCATTACATTAGTCTAACTTCCTGAGTTTGGTGTTTGATGTGATGAGTTTGCTTCTGAAATGACTCAAGTCTACAATTGAAACCATACTTCTTGTGTCATTTCTTTGTTGGAACAAAACAAACTCTATCCTTGTCTGCTTGAGTTGATATTGGTATAGTGGGTAATGCTTATAAACTGATTTTAAGTTCATGTTCCACTTCAACTAATGCTTGTATCGATGTCACCCACTCATGTTCCTCCATTTATCATGAGTTGTTTGTTTCAGAAATAAAAGCAGACATTGCAATTCTGTTTAAATTATTGTTTTTCTAGTCTTGAAAAGCTTGAATATCCAAAAACAAGAAAGGCATGTAGTTAAACCTACATTTTATATAAATTTTTAATTGAGAAATATATTGTACAAATTGGCATTGAAGGGAATTGAGTCAGTTCATTTAGTTTCTGCCTTTCTGGAATAACTTTGATTCGTCTTAAATTGACAGATTCATCAATTGGCTTTTAGTCCTCACACGGATTCTAAAGGGATAATGGATCTTGTAAATTTTCTCTCCCCGAAGCATGTTATACTAGTGCATGGCGAGAAGCATAAGATGGCTTCCCTTAAAGAAAAAATTCATTCTGAATTGGGGATTCAATGTTATGATCCTGCAAATAATGAAACCGTGACCATTCCTTCAACTAACTATGTAATTGCAGAAACCTCAGACACTTTCATTCAAAGCTGCTTGAGTCCGAACTTCACGTTTCAGAAGTGCAGCTCGGTGGACATATGTAACTCAACTACGATAGACAGAAACTTCATGCCTGAGCTTCAAGTTGAAGATGAAAGGGTAGCAGAAGGAGTTTTGGCTGTGGAGAAACGAAAAAAGGCAAAGATTGTACACCATGATGAACTTTTGCTTATGTTGGAGGAACAGAAGCACGATGCTTAGTTTGCATACAGACTTTCTGTACATATTGGTGACTCAATGGATAATTTTTTTTACTAGAGGTTAGTGAAATTTTTTACTAGAGGTTAGTGAAAAGAAAGGTTTTCTTTTTTCTATTCCATTTTAGAATAAAAAAATTTGTAAACTATTTTAAATTCTATTTTATATAATAAATTATATAATTATATATATACTTTTAAGATTAAGAATGCGAATTAGCTAAATTAAAAACTATTCAATCTAGCTTAAACGACGAATTCTCTTGGCTCCTAATTTAAGGCTCTAATTATTGATACTATGTGCTCCTAACATAGTCTCCAGCATTATGATGCAGGATAAAGGGAATTACTGTGATTGTTGTTCTGATCCTTTACGAGTTTTGTACAATTTATTTAGTGATTTATATTTTATTGGGTTATTCTAGGCAACCACATGTTCGTCAAGAATTAATAGGGTGTATTGAGTGATCAGTATTTCAGATTGGTTTTGTGTTGTGCTAATTTTTATTTATTTTTGCTTTGTATGTTACCAGTTTTCAAAAAATTAACGACAAGATCTGTGGTTATGTTATAAGGTGTGATTATCGTAGTAGGTTGCTGTCGAAGTGAATTATTAAATCCTAATTTTATGATTAATGAAGGTGTTTCTGTACTCTAGACATCAGACTTGGTTTGGTGTAAAAACCAACAAAAAGAAAGTAAAAGAACGGAAAACGCAGATTTTAGAAATTATTCCATGGTGTTTGGGTGAAAGGTAGCAAGGAAAGAGTTTTAGTGCGGTCTATATATATAACGTTTTCCCCATCAGAAAACATGAGTATTTTTTTTGTGATTTATCTAAAATATTCTTTGTTACATATAATAACGGTTGTCACATGTAATAGATACTTGTGTCATTTAAAGTTCAAATTTTGATTAATTCTTGAATATAAAATAAATTAAGTTGAAAAGAAAATATTTATCTTACATGTAGCTTATGATCTCCAACTAAGATTAATCAATATTGTTAATTAAAATTGTTTCTTATATATACCATGATGAACAAAATAATAATAGTAATAATGATATAATATTATAATTTTTTTTATACAAGTTTTCTCTAAAATATATGATTTACTAAAAGGACAACATTACCATATCTCATCTTTATGTGTAAATATTTATCATTTTATAAGCCTATCTTTCCTTTTTATAGAATCATATAAGAAAGAAAGAAAAAAGCAATTTTCTTTTTCATTTTATCTTCTAGCTTTTAGTTTTAACTAAAAATGTATTTCACTTTCCATTCTTTTTCTTTCATTACTCTTTTTTCTTTCCTCGTGAACCTTGTGCCTGATTTTCTAGCTTATCTTCTTTTAGTTTTAACAATACTCTTTCCCCCCCTAAACTAAATTGTTGTGGTGTGAAAATTTAGCCAAATGGTTTGACTAAACTTGCTCCAACACAATCCCAAAATAATTATCCAGTAACAAATAATTATCAAGTAACTTGGTATTGAGAATGGGACTTTGTTTTTCAATAAATGCATTTCCAAGCTACTTCAATAAGTGTTTTGTGTAGACGAATGAGGAAGAAGAAAGGATTTGTGTGAAAATTAACGGTTGAAAAATAATTGAATTAAATGAAAACGATAAAGAAAAAATGTAAAAAAGGAAAAAAATGTAAAATGCTGAGTAAAAATAAGTTTGATTGTGTCCCCTTTATAAGTACATGATCTATATATATTGCTAGGAACTACAATAATCTATCAAACCACTTTTTCTATCAATAATTTTCTAAAATGTGGCCTTAAAATTCTGTTAAGTTAACCTCTCACAATAATAAACGAATAAACTAATTTAAAAAATCAAACCATATCACAACATTTATTTTAAGTTTTAGTTTTTAATTTAACATGTGTAGTTTAAAACTGGCTATAAAAAGAATAACGAGTTGTTTTAATTTTCTATAATAGTGACGAGAATCCCACGATTCGTGAAAGCATTACATTGTTTTAAGCGGTCCTTCATTTTTTAGAAAAAATAACTTTTAACTGAAATCATTTTTGTATCATTATTTATGTTTATACTGTATTTTTACTGAAAAGTTTGAAAGGGCATCTAACGTTAGGGATAGGGTGTTGGTTTTATCACATGATACTCCCTTTGTACCGTAATTAAGGCTAGGGGCGGCGGACCCAGGATTTCATGCCTTGGAGGCCAAAATCAAGCATTAATATTTAAACCAAATATTTATATAATATAATTTAAGAATAAAAATAAAAAAAGACAATTATATAGAAGATATTAAACATATTTTTAAAGATCCAAAATTATAAAGTCTAGTTTTTATAAGTACTCATCAATCCTGCTGTATCAGGCTTTTGGGACTCGACCATAAAAAGCCTTCTTTAATAGATAGACTTAGTACTGATGTCCTTTCACAAGGAAACCTTCAAGTTGCTCAACATAGATTTCTTCTTATAGAAATCCATTTAAGAAAGCTAATGACATCAAGTTGGTAGATTTTCTATCCTTTTTGTGTTGCAATAGCTAGCAACATCCTAATGGTATCCTGTTGTGCAACCAGAGCAAACGTATTGAAGAAATCTACAACAATTTGATAAGCTTGCTTTATGCTTGTTGATTGATCCAGCTACATTCAACTTTGTTCTAAACACCAATTTCACACCTATGATTTTTTTTTTTTTTGTGTGTGTGTGTGTTAAGGCCTTTCAACGAGTTCAATCTATGGCACATAGATAAAGCACAAGCATCCAAATACATTAAAATAATTCAAGAAGTCTATTTAGCAAAAGGAGTCTTCGCATCTACTGCTTTAGTGGGAATTCTATTTGGCAAAAATAATATACTGTTTAAAGTCTCTGTCCAATATTCCTTTGGCAACCCTTTCTCATAAAGCACACATATGACCATTTCCATTATCATTCGATTCTTTCTTTCACAAACCCCCCATTTTGTTTAGGGGTGTAAGGAGCTATTAATTGATGCTTAATGTCTCCTTCCTCACAAAACATGGTGAATTGTTCTGAATTATACTTATTTCCGTTATCAGACCTTAAAGCTTAAATCATGTAGCCACTTTGCTTTTAAATCCATCGCTTAAACCTCCAAAATACACTTGCAACCCTGACTTAGACTTGAGAAAGTAAATGTAGCACATTAAGGTGAAATCATTTATAAAGATGATGTAATATTTACTCTCTTTAAGCGAAGCAATTCTTTGAGGTCTGGCCAAATCTGTGTGACTCAATTGCAGCTTCTCTATTGCTCTCCAAGTTGCTAGTTTGAAGGGGAACCTTGCTTGTTTTCCACATTGACAATCATCACAACTTGGTAATTCAGAATCTAAGTGAGATAAGCCATGAACCAACTCCTTTGATTGCATATTCAGCACAGTTGCATGATGAAAATGGACAAACCTTTGGTGCCAAACCTCTATACTGTTTATAGTAGCTGGATAAGCTGCTTGCTTCTCCTTCATTGGATCAAATGAGAAACTTTTGCCTCTCATTTTGATACTTAAAATTCAATGGGTGACATTCTTTCTGTAGTTTTCATAGCGTAATCAAGAAACTCACATCTTTACATAATATAAGAAAGTTCATACCATAGTCCATAAATAACCAAGATACAATAAAGGATTAATGTAACACAATCAAATTAATAAAACTTACGATAACTCAACCAGTAGCAAATGAAACAATCTAGTTTCCGTCAGAAAAATAATGAACAATCTACAAATTGGACAACTCTAAATCTAACACAGGACCAAATAATTCTAAGTAGACTACAGTTGCTAACTTATTCATCAATAAATGCTCTATATATCTTTTCTCTACAGAAACGGATAAACAAAACAACCATCAAAACCCAGCCTGTAAGGAGGTAAACTGTTTCTTGTCTTGAAATTATATATACATATTACACAACAGTTGTTGAAACACCCAGTTGGTACTTGGTAGGTTCTTAGCTTTTCTGTCACACTTGTTCGTTTCCCTTGAGAATATTGTACTTGCAGAGAGGACAAGTTGCATTCATCTTCAGCCATTTCACAATGCACGAAGAATGGAAATGATGGTTGCAGGGAAGAGCATGCAGCTCTGCTCCATCCTCGTATGAACAGAGGCATATACAACATTCCTGAAAAGCAACAACAGCGGATAATAATAAAATAGACTCCTGAAAATCAAAAGTTGAATTGTAGCAGACTGTTTTTACAGTCCACAAATGAAGTGTTCTAATCTAAATCAAGTGATTTTTTTCTAATGGAAATAATTTATTCTAGAGAAACATATATATAATTGAGTTTAGACCACAAAACAACATACTAGAAGAGCTCAGGCTTACATACATTTTCAACTAGATTCCTCTCTCAAGAATAGTTTAGCAATATCTTCATTAAAACTATCTACACAAATAAGTAGCACCTAATAAGAGCCTCCTTAGCTAACCCTTTTGTTTTATTATTATTATTTGCCTGGTGACTTCATCTTTAATAAGCGTCAAAGTGTACACTTCTTTTCTCCCCTCCTTTACTGCTGAAAGAACTCAGAATAGAGCAAACGTAGTGCACCATAAAAGCAGCTAAAGATATGCATTTTTCTATTTACTTTCAATGAGATCCAGTTGAATGCTGGGCCATTATACTTGGAGAATAAAATGCAAATATAGTTTTTTTTCGATTTTCTCAGACTTCGTTCATAGTAGTGCGTGATAATGAATAAATTATTTTATTTCATATAAATCATTTTTTAACCAAGGTACTAGGTTGTAACCTCTTTGGACCTTCTAAACTTAACATATTAAATTTGGAAGGAAAAAAAAAATATAATACCACCAGTTCAGATGTTTAACGCAAACTTTGAACCTCTACCAATTATTTCACAAATTTATAAAATATCTAGGATTTAGAAATCAACTCATGAATATGGACCAAAGTAAGAAACCAAAATATTTGAAGTTGGCAACGACAATTTCAGTACTATTTGTAGAAATTGCATTTATTATTTTCCCTCTTGGTTAACCAGATTCACATACATGAACACAAGAATCCACAGTATAAATCTTTGTGCATTGACTGAAATAGAAAATCAGAGAATTATCAGTTTGTATTTCATAGAAGTGATGAACATCAGACAAAAATAAATTGCATTTTGAGAAGAGCATACCACATCCTCGAGTAGAAGTGTTCGTTCATTTGCCAAGTATGCGCTGCTGGTTTCTATGGGAACCATTGATCCAGCTCCACCACTAGGTTTATCCACATCACTTAATATTCGAAATCTGTATTTCGGAAGCATGCTTAGATCTGCTTCTGACGCACCTTCCTATGTTATCCCGAAACAATAGCAGAAACATTAGAAGGTTCACTATTTTGAAATATTTTAGTCAGTCTAAAATATTTTTCGTTCATACCTGTCCTGCAACTGCATAGAGAATAGCAATGATGCAAGGCAAACAACAACAGAGAGCAATGCCAATCAAGCATGCCAAGACAACACAAAAGATAGCAAAAAAGACATCAAATGCCAGAAAGACAACAGCCAACCTGTAGAATTACAAAAACTATTTTTTTTGTCAGTAATGTTAACAAAATTCAGCAAACAATTTATCAAATAAAAAGAATTAGCAAGTATCCATACATTGCATGGATATTTATGAATATATGTAAAATTATATAAATTCAACAAATATTTTAAGAAAATATTGGTTTAATTGATAGATTATTTTACAGGCAATAAAAATAAAATACAATATAAAATGAATTTGAAACTCTTAAAATGTGAGTTTGGGTCTAACTCAACTCCAAATGCTAACTGAAAAAAATGGTTTCTTCATTACACTTAATGTTGATTGGAAAAAATGGGTTTTGATTAAAAAAAAAAAAAAAAAAAAAACTAAAGATGTCCTTTGATTGAATAACTAAAGAGACAAAAAGAAATTTGATATAAAAGTTTGAAACACAAGTCACTATACAATATGAAAAAACACATGGCTGCATGAGAAGAAGGATTCAGCACAACTAAAGCTTATCTTATTTTCAAAAGTGGAATACAGTAAATGCCCATTTTGATCCTCCACAGTCCACACAATTACACCTAGCATCACATTTGTTCTCCATTTATTGGGGACATCAAATTAATCCATCAATAGCAAATAATGAAATCAATTTTAGCCTTTAACGACCAATTTGATGGCATCACTTGTGTTTGAAAGACCATAGTGATATATTTATGAATGTCCACAATGAGCATTTAATCAAAAAAAAAGTGTAAAATATGGCTAAATATTAGTCACTACTTGCTATGGGAGCTAGTACCCTCTTAAAAACGATAGGCACCGAAAAGAATTTCCATCCTTCTGTAACTCAAAAAAATTAATGAAAATGATCTCATATGTATATGCATTGTTCAGGCACCTGAACAAATAGCAAATCATCTGTATATGTGACTCTACATGTATAGATAGATATCAGAATATTAAAATTAATATACAAACATTATTTTAGATGTTAGAAATAAAGGCTTACCAGTACAATCGTGGGGCATCTTCCAGAAGTACGTCGCCACCAGAGACAACCCAATAAAAGCCCACTATCCACCAAAAGAATGAAACCCCAGTATTTAACGACTCACATCGTTTTGTGAATCTGTTTTTTAAATAATCAAAATCAGTGTCAACCAAACTTAAGTATATAGTACAGTCCAGAGAAGTATCAAGTATAATATAATAAGCAAACAAGTGAACAACACAAAAGACTATAGCAGATTAACATGCTTCATCAGCCAAGGTATTTGGGATAAGAACAGATATCTTGTTTCCTTTTCCCAAAGATATGATAGTCCTGTCCTGTGGACTGCAGTTAGTCCTCACATTACAGTACACAATCTGAGGTAAAGCTTAGTGCCAAAAATATCTACAGAAGAATAACATTTACTGAAGCCTAAATCAAACCATAAATTCTTTAAATATTACCAGACATATACTAACAATCTTTTTATCAACTATCAAGACTAACCCTTATTTAGTCAACAACATTATAGTGACTGCAATTTATACCATTTCTTAACTACCCATGAAGTCTTGGAGACTTTATATACTTAAAAGCCTTTAGCAGAAAGAACAACTATTCCTCTATCACATTAATTAGGTCCAAAAGTTGAATCTATCACATTGGTAAATAACCACAAGAATAAACAATTGCAAGAATACAGAAAATTTTATACCAGAAGGTTGATACAAAGGGGAAATAATGAATATTAATTGCAATCATATCTCTAAACCTACAGGTAATATGCAAAGCAGTAAAAAAATCACAGTAAAATCTAAAAGAACATGTATAGCATAGTACATTATGAAGGAAAGCCACATTCGATTGGCTATCTTGGTCACTCCTGTATCAATTAATGTTGAAAGAACTTAATTTACATAACTATAATATGCTTCAATATCTTCAAGAAGTCCATGACACCTTCACGGAAACAACTATACAATATGCTTATGTTGTCAAGTGCAAGCCCACAAATGATCTTATCTCTTACAAAACACCAATCCTTCCAAAACTTGAGCTGAACTTAAATTAATGAATGAAATGTGGAAATAAGGATTGAATACTACTCTACTGAATTAAAGAGATTCTTATTCCATCCCAAAAACCAAGTCCCCTTAAATCTTAAGTTGTTAACATCGAAACCAAAAGAACAATTCAGCTCAATATGAACAAAATTGAATTGAACTGAACGCACCTGGAGCGAGATGTGGTGCCAGAGCTCCCATCTCCGTCGTCACTGTAGTCGTCATCGTCGCCGTTGCCGGCGTCGCTCTCCATGTCCCGCGCCCTCTGGCTGCCGCGGCGCGAGTCCCTCCGGCTCCGGCGCCGGTACTCGAGCCACACGAGCAACACGTGCACGAGGCACTGCAGCGCGTACCCGACGATCCACACGCGGATCGGCGTGTTCGGTTGCTCGGCGGTGGTGCATGCGAGCATCGCCGCCGAGAGGACCACGAAGGCCATGTTCCACGACATGTCGAGCGCCACCACCGGCTTGGAGTAGCCCCAGTCAGCGCGGCGCTCCTCGAGCTCACGCGCCGCCGTCTCCCGCACCAGCATGGATGGGCCATGGCGGCTGGCGCGGCCGAGAAGGAGCGCCAGCGCGGGGGCAGGGCCTCGGCCAGCATCGGTGCGGGAGCGGAGCAGCGGCGCGTGGGGCTCCGGCGCCTCCGTGGCGGCGGTTTGTGATGACATGGCAGGCCGAGCTCTCTAGAGAGAGAAAGAGGGAGAGCGTTGCATGATTGAAATTGATTAAAGTCGAAGCAAAGAGGGGAATGAAATTATTAGTATTATTAAATAAATAATTAAATAGTAATAGTGATAATAATAAAAAGTGGAGGAGAGTTTTGAGTATGAAGGAATTGAACGGAAACGGAGGTTTTGGTTAGGCGGTTTTGGTTAGGCGGTTGCGTGATAAGAATCGGAAGAGAAGAGAGTGATTTGTGTTTGGGAAAAGGGAGATAGAAATGAGAGAAGGAAGCGTGGAAGGGTGGTTGTTGAAAACGTTGAGGTCAGAGTGTGGCGTGGTTCTTACTTAGCAGAATAGTAGTTGTGTAGTGTGTTCTCTACGTAATTGCAATTCTATGGACAGATGCCCTTTGCTCGATTATTGATTATTTAATTGTTGGTTTATTCAAAGACGACTACATTCTTTAAATTGCTTTTATCGATGGTATCTGGGACCAAAATATACTCTAATAATTATTGTGTAATAAGAAAATAACTATTTTAAAATAATTATTATTTTAATTTTTAATGTAGGATAATTATTTTTCCACTTATATTTATTAATAAAATTATTTTGGTTAAATTATTATTTTCTTTTATTTTTTATTGATTTTTTTGTGTAACATAAAACGATAATTATAATAAAACAGAGAAAAAATATATAAAATTGAAAATTTATGAATAGAAAGTTTTGTCAAATGGAAGGTTTAAGTTTTTTATTTATTTTATTGAGTAAAAGTCTAAGTTTTCTTGCACATTATTCATTATTTAAACATGTCAAATTTTAATTTTTTTTATTATTTAGGTTAATTTATAATTTTATCTCTTTAATTT
>PYAF01003464.1:464478-478052 GCA_007407185.1 Glycine tomentella
TTAACAAATATTTTTAATATGAATTTAATTAAAATGAATTGATATTATAGAAAAAAAGGTTATCATTTAATAATAGATTGTAGTTTATGGTAAGATTATTGATTGTTCTACTAATGATTTTGAAAGTGGATGGTGATTTTTAATTAATAATATTTATATTGGTACATAAAAATTAAACATTATAATATTATGTATGGAGTTTTTTTATTGTTAATTACTATATCTATAAACATTATATTCATACAATAATTATTAATAACAAATTATTTTGAAATAATTAATGTTATTCATAAATATTTAAGAAAATGTTTAAACTAATTTCTTAATTTTCCAATAATTTTTTATTCTAAAATTTTCCAATAAGTAATTACAACTCTTTACTCTTTTTTTTTTTTGAAGTGAATCCATCAACTTTTAAAAGCAAATCTATTTTACTTAAACCACAAAAATTAATTAGATTTATGCATTCACGTTTTATACTGTAATTATATTTCACTTTGTGAATGTTACTAGTAATGCAGAATATATCAATAATATGTTTATTTATTTTAAGAGAATAATATAAAATGCTAAGTTGCAATATGATTGACACAAATCCAAAATGAATTTGTTGCATTTCTTATGAGCGCGAAGCTCAACATTCTTGTAAAAATCCCCTGCATCCCAAAACTAATTGAGTAACAAGGATTAAATAAAATTACTTATACTTTAAGTTTGTATAATAATTCTCTAAATTAAAGTTTTGCTAGTCTTCCAATGTGCCAATGTGCGCCATTGATGATTGATCCCCTGTTACGTAGGAGTGGAGGGTCATTATCCTTTTAAGGGGGGGAAAAGAAGAAGCAACTCGTATCGTCAATTCGTCATCAATTCCCTTCTATATTGTTACAGGATTATAAATCCCACGTCATATCTATTTCTCCTCAACGCTTCCAGTCTTACACTCGTTAAATTTCAACCATAAAATTCATCACACAAAATGAGCAAACTCTTATTTTCTTTTTCTAATGTAACTTCAACGAACACAAACTTAGCACACCAAAAACACATTTGCAAAGTGCAAGTGCAACTGTGCAAGTGGAAACAAGCACCTGACAAGTGCCAAGTAGTAAAGTGGTGGTGATAATTGATAACAACAACGAAGGATGAATAATTCCGTAGCCTAGAGTTCTTAGATAATAGCAACTTGGACGGATTAAGTTATTTATTTAATCGATATAGATTCTGTTATACGAGATTATTCTCCACACCCTCATCAAAAACCTCTTTACGCGTAATTTTTTAGCATTAGGGGAAAAAAAGGATAAACAAATAAAAACAAATAAAAAATAGGTTTATTTAGGCGAAGGTCGCGAGAACATTGAGACGAGGAATGACTTGAGTAGCATAGTAGCTGCTGCCTGCTGCAATAAAAAGAGGGTAACTTACCCCTTCTCCTCTCCTTCAGAAACAAAAAAACGCACCAAAGTCAATTAATTCGTTTTTCTGAATACCCATTCCCACAATCCAAACATGGTCTTTTGAGTTTTTGGTCCCCGATCACCATGATTCTTTTCAGTTTCACCTCCATAATATTTCTCGCAGCCCCCGCCGCCATCGTTTTAATCGCGGTTCGGGCGACGCTGTTCCAGACGGGGTATGCGAAGAAGCTGTGGAGAACAATCGAAGACTGGTTCCACGTGTACCAGTTCTTCCAAGTCCCAGAACTGAACGAAACCACGCAGCACAACCACCTATACAGGAAGGTCTCCCTCTACTTACATTCCCTACCTTCCATCGAAGACTCTGACTTGGCCAACCTCATCACTGGCAAGAAGCAAAAGGACATCGTCCTCTGCCTCGGCCCAAACCAAACCATCGAGGACCATTTTCTGGGAGCCACACTCTTCTGGTTCAACCAAACCGGAACCTTTGTTCTCAAGATCAGAAAGGTGGACAAGCGGAGAATCCTCCGTCCTTACCTTCAGCACATTCACGCCGTCGCCGACGAAATCGACCAGCAAGGGAAGCGCGACTTGCGCCTCTTCATGAACACCTCCGACGACTTCCGACGCTGGAGATCCGTTCCTTTCACGCACCCTTCCACGTTTGACACCGTCGCCATGGAACCGGATCTCAAAAGCAAAGTCAAATCCGATCTCGAATCGTTCCTCAGAGCGAAGCAGTACTACCACCGCCTCGGCCGCGTCTGGAAACGGAGCTTCCTCCTCTACGGTCCCTCCGGCACCGGAAAATCGAGCTTCGTCGCCGCCATGGCCAATTTCCTCTCCTACGACGTCTACGACATCGACCTCTGCAAAATCTCCTGCGATTCCGATCTGAAATCACTCCTCCTGCAAACGACGCCGAAGTCGGTGGTGGTGATCGAGGACCTGGACCGGTTCCTCGCCGAGAAAACGGCAAGAATAAGCGCGTCGGGGATAATGAACTTCATGGACGGGCTTCTAAGCTCGTGTTGCGCTGAAGAGAGGGTTATGGTGTTCACGATGAACACGAAGGAGCATGTTGACCCAAACCTGCTTCGACCGGGTCGGGTCGACGTGCATATTCATTTTCCGCTTTGTGATTTTTCGGCGTTTAAGACGCTTGCGAGTAGTTACCTTGGGGTGAAGGAGCATAAGTTGTTTCCTCAGGTGCAGGAGATTTTTCAAAACGGGGCGAGTTTGAGTCCCGCTGAAATCGGTGAGTTAATGATCGCAAACCGGAACTCACCGAGTCGGGCTATTAAATCGGTTATCACCGCCTTACAAACGGACGGTGATGGGAGGGGCTGCGGCTTGATCGGACGGCAGAGGGAGGATAATGAAATGGATGAACCTGATGGGGTTGTGTGCGGTGAGGGTCTCCATACGGTTAAGGATTTGCGGAAACTGTACAGTTTTTTCAGGTTCAGGGTTACTAGAAGATCTTCGTCGTCCAATGCTTCCTTGCCCCCCGCAAGCCCATTGCGATAGTTATTAGTTACTACATTGGAAAAACAATATGCATTGTTCTCGATTGCACTTCATTCCGGGGGATACCTACCCCTTTCAAAAGAAAGCAATTTGGGGGCAAGCTTCTTTTTGTTTTTTTGTTCATAGCCGAATTACTCACAACATTTATTCATTGGAAAATGTTGGTAATTGTCGTTTTTGGAGCGATTTGCAAGGGACTGTAAGTGTATATCCTTAGAAATAGATTCATAAATTGCATATAGGAAAACAATTTGCATAGGCAAAACAAAATTATCCTGTAGTGTTTGTTTCCCCATTTTGGTGAATTGTGAATCCACTTTCATGTATATATTTCTTCAGGTAAAAACAAAATAATTCAAGCCCAGTTGAAATGTTTCTTCTCCCCTAACCCAAATAGAGTTTTGTTTTTCTGTTTTCAAAAATGGTTTTTCTCACTTTCTCATTATCAAAATTGTGCTAATACATCTTGTTTTACCAATTATTTGGGTTAACATCGAGTCCTTAAAGGGTAATTTGGCTTAGTTACAAAGTTAGAAATAATTACACTTCTTTTTGCTAGCTAACTTTTCGAGAAAACTTTGAAAGATAAAAATTTATATTTCTTGAATAATTCGTTTCTAAACAAACACTTAATTTGGAAGCATTGGTTTCTTGTTTCATTTACATTACATATTACATATATGCCTGTGATGAACAGGTCATAAAGCGATTGATTACTATTTTCATAAGTATAACTCACGACAATTTTTTTTTTTGTTTTTTTTGTGCTAACTATCACAACAATTTTTTTAATCTTTGCTATTGTTGTCAGTGAAGGGTGGTATGCAAATTGAAAGGAAAAAAAAACAAAGTCATCACACTTTAGCAGTCAATTTAATGCACGTCTATTTCAACGTATATAACAAGTACTGGGTTTCACTATCATGAAGTAAACAGAACCTTTACTCCTTGCATATGTGAAAATCTTTTAAAGTAATCGACTTATTTCCTCCACGTGAACCTTGAAATATACTTTTTTATTATTAATTTAGATTTGACAATAAATATAAAAATTATAAGTGAAACTTATTAGATAAAAATTAAAACTCACAAATTGTGACTTTCAATAGATTTTAGTTAGTCAATATTTAAAAGTATGGTTAAAAAAGTATGTTAGAAGTCCTACAGTACTATAAATATATGATGGTGCAAGCAAGTTGTTAGATACCAAATTATATGCCACAAACACACATTCTGGTAGTCAAATTTTAATTTTAACTTCAGATAACGTAGTTTGCCTATAATTTGGTGCAACGACTTGCTTTCTGTCAGAGAACGATCAAACTCCTCCATTTTTATTTTCTCCCAACTTGGTAAATACTTATTCGGCTTTTTCTGCTGAAGTCCATCTCTGTTGTCTTTAGTTACAGAAACAGCCAACTAATCACAAGAAATATCATGCACGAGACCAATTTCACATGACTAAATTAGTGAACTAGGCTCTTACGTTTTCATAAGGGCCACCTTAAATAGTTAATTCTATGACAAAAACCATTAGAAAATCTCAGTAGTTGTTCTTTCCGGAGCCTATTATTAGTCACTTGAAGTTAAATAGTGTTCAACTAATTCATGGCATATTGACATGCAATCATATTATTAAGAGTCACATATGATTCCTTGTTCCATCTTAATTCCCTTTTTACATTCTAAGCATTGGTCCATTAACAAGCATTTTCGGAGAAGAAAGTAAATTAATTACTAGCCAAGTATATAGTATACAATTTCAAACCATTTATATTTATTTGATTTGGTTGCGTATTCTTTATTCCCCGCCAAACTCAATGATTGTAGTTTTGTGACGGAATATAGAGAGATGAGATGTGTGTCCGCGCGTAAAAGACTATATTCTACTACCAATAAGTTTTCCATTTATTAAATTAGATTATTAATTTTTTAGTGTGGTTAAACCTTAGACTTTAATTTCTCTCAAAGAATGATATTTTAATTTTAAATTTTCTAAATTTTAATTTTAAATTCTTTTTATGCATGTATTTTATATGATTTCAAACATATATCATAATTTTAATTTATTTTCTAAGATTTTACTTGAATATAAAAATAGTCTCATAATTCACAAAATATTTGCTAATTTAAATTAATAGAGATAATAAGCCAAACAACTATAATTTAATCAACGTAGCTCTAACAAAAAATTTAAATAAGCTGAATTCGCCATTATAGTTTATGTATAAATGCAAAATTTGTAGATCAGCAAATAACCAACGAAGTGAACGAACACACGATCAAGGGAATTATAGCTCACCTACACAAGAGAAAAAGGGAAAGAAGTGTAATAAATTTTCAGTTTTCAGACTTCACTCTTCAGTGCCTCTGGACTCTGGACGTAGTAATCAATGGAGTAATTTCCTTTTTCATCTAAACGTATTAATGTAACCAGACCTACAATCTAATAATGCAAAATGACAGTATGTAATGGAAGACCTTTAAGCTCTTTAATTTTGATCATGGCATTCTCAACCATTTTTGCTCTATCTCCGGTGATTAAGTCACAGTATTTATTTCAATCTCCTAAAGCAATAATGAATAGCCAGCAATTTTCAACATCAGGCCAGCTGGAGTTGTAAATTAAAAGATCATCAGCCTTGAGAGTGTGCATAGCTTATTTTTTAATAGAAACCAAACTAGTTTTAAAACCAAAATTAACTTTTAATTAAAATCAGTTTCTAAAATAAAAAAATTAATAATTAAACCAACTTAATTTAAAAAATAGTTTAGATCATTTAAATATTTTAAGTGTGATTTGGCTTCAAACCTGACTTGATTTAATTTAAATGATGTCGTTTTACAACCCTGCATAGCCTCTTTGGGATTTGTGAAGTGAATGGACACCAACCCGAATCAAACCAGGTTCTGGCCAGTAATTGAAGACAAGGCATCCATCGATATCACTCATCAGTGTTCCCCAAACCACCGTGTACATGACCTGACAGGTAACATTGTGAGCTGTGATTGTTCTAACAGAATGTTAATTAATCAAATAAATTAATTCATCAGAGAAAATCAAACTTTTTTTTGGGATAAACAAGATAATTATACTTAAGTAAATGTAATTAAGTGCAAAATATTAAAATATAGCTCCATTATTGAAATAGTACGACTTCTTAATATATAAAAAATAAAATAAAACAATATAATAATTTTTAAAAGGATTAATGATAAAAAATTCTTAATTATACAATTGGTTTCTTAATTATATTTTAAGATTTGATTTGGTCCATCAATTATTAAAAGTTGATCCCTTCATTGTTTAAAATGAAACAATTATACTTTTTTCCGTGATATATGTTAATTAGTCGACAAAAACCAATATTTTTTTAAATTAATACAACTAATGTAAAACTTGATATTTTTTTAAATTGGTTGCTTGACAACCAATATAAAAGGATGTCCTCAAAATTTATTTAAACTGAACTTTTTACATCAATTATCAAATAATTAATTTAAAAAATATAATATTTTATATTGATTGTGTTGATAACTTATGCAAAAAGTATCAGTTTTCATCAAATCGTTGCCAGATTTGATAAAAAAAAATAATATAATTGTTTCATTTTAAGTAATTAAGGGACCAGATGGAATATTTTAGTAATTAAGTGACTAAATTAAACCTTAAAATATAATTAAAAATCAATTATAGAAATAAATCTTTTATTTTTAGTTTTTCTCACTACAAGAAAATTCACCGTAATATCAATTAAAAATTGATGTTACCTTAACTAATGACTGACATTCAAACCAAAAACAAAAATTTGATGTTACATTACAAAAGTCAATGATACTTCCCATTTTAATGTTAGTCAAATATCAACATTATGATTAGTACTGAATGCATATTTCGATTAAAGTTGAGAGGCCTTAAAAATATTTTTACTTTCAAAGCAATGATTTTTCTTATTAGTAAAAGTTTGATGATTGTTCTTTGCTGTAAAAACTCATTTTGGTTATTTTATCGAACATGTGTATTTTGTTTTTTAAATGTGATTAGACAAAGTTAGTGAATCCTTTACAATTATATCATATGAATAAGAAGAAAAATATATACAAAGACTTCAACCTTCATTTAACTTCAAGGAAACAATGTAAACTATGCATTTAAGTATGAAACATTGCTTGCAAACTATACAAGATTATATTTAGTGATGTAGTCGCGGCTTTAAACTTTAGTATCAATCACACACATGAATATATAAGAAGAAAAATATATACTATTTTTATCATTTTATTTAAGGAGTTAAGAACCTTATAGAGAATTTTGTTTGTTTTTTTATAAGATTTTCTTCAAATTAGTTTCGGTATAAACTATTTTTATTAAAATATATAATAAATATTGTAAATTAATATATAAAAAATTCTCTATCTTGTAAAGATTGAAAAAGATAACTAATTAGATTTGAGTAATGATAATTTTAATTTTAAAAGTTATAGTTACACTTAACATATTTTTTATTGGTTAAAATTTATTAAAAATTATAAAGTAATGAGTGGAATTTATCAAATAAGAAGTGGGACCATATAATTTTATGATGTCTAACAGCTTCTATATAAAAAAAAAAAGTTTTAGCTAATAATGAGAAGCGTATTAAAAGTTCTGTTTTGATAGCAAAAGCAAATATATTAATTAATTAAATAGAAAGAATGAGAGGATTGATTTCAATAATTTTAAGAGTAATGAAGAGAAAAATCCCTGTAGAATATCAGTCACACTTGAGCAAACTTGCATCGTGCTGTCTATAAATGTGGGAACACAAACTGAACAGCAAATTAATGCAAACATGAAAAAGTTACTATTTTTCAATTAGAAATGACAAATTGTATTATGAATGAAATTAAATAACGGGCCATTGTCAAAACTACTTTGGGTGTTTCTTCTCTTCCTTTGTTTTTTAGGTCGAACCTTGGGTGTTTTATTATGTTTCAGCTGTTTCCGACAGATTTATGACCATATATTGCTTATACAATACTAATACCTAACCCATCATTATATTTGGCTCTTTTTGCTTAATCTTGAAGGATGAAAATATACTTAAGGTATGGTCTACGAGGGATAACTGTTCAACAAACTCTTAGTTCACCATTAAATAATACGAAAAAGCCAGAAAAATCGCACCAAACTAACTCGGAGTCAAGTCATAGCAGAGATAATTGAGAGCGACGTCCACACAACTTTTCTTTTGTTTTGTCAAATTCTACACCCACATATATAATAATTAGAGATGCAATAATGTTTTTAATTTTAGTTTTTATACTATGGTTCGATTTTAATTTTTCATCTAAGATTTAAATTTTGTTCTCTTTTAAAGTTTTCACCAGAGGAATTGGGTCCCTTATTTTGTTCATATGTTGTTTTTCTTGTCGTTTCATAATTGAAAGAAGAAGAATTGAATAACCATTTGAAGAAGGTTTTTTCTTATTAAGTTTTTTTTTTTTTTTAAAAAAATGACAAGGATAAAAGAAGTAATTTGACAGAATGTGTGATTATTTAATTTATTAAGATTTTCTTTATTCTCGAATATTTCATTTTTTTTTAATTTCTTATAATTGTATTCCTTGTTTATTTATGATTATGATCAAATAAATAAGGATTGGTACTTTAAACTTTGTGAATAGTATCATCATATTGTAGCACATCATAACTCAATAAAATGTTAATTTAAAAAATTCAAATGGGGTTAAAGTTTGACGAATCGTTTGGGAAAGGGATATATATATGTATATATATATATATATATATATATATATATATATATATATATGCAAATGCAAATGCAAGTTCAGAAATTGCGTGAGTTGAAAAGAAATGGTGTAGAATCTATGCAAGATGCACACGAAATGAAGCCAAATTAGTACGGTTTGGGTGGGAAGTAAACAACTAGTATTTGTTTATACTTGAAATGAATAGTCCCATTTTCATCAAGGTCGGTTGGCTTGGCAGTCATCAAATTATGGGTACCACTGGCCACGCATACGCATATTACTTGAATAATTGAAACTTTCTATTTTCTAATGAATGGTTTGAACAAATTTTATATTCAAACGTAACTGCATGATTCATGCCAGATGGTTAGTTTCACGAACTTTCCGGTTAGGATAACCTAAGTCAAGAAAATGATCTAAACTTATATATCTTTTTAATGAATTTAATTTGTATTTATTTTTTGTGTAATTTCTTTTTACATAGACATATAATATACATTCACTTTATTGTCACATCATATTATTCATTAATATAATGTGGTACTAGGATGATTTTTTTATTAAATGTTTATCTAAAAAAATTACACTAATTATGCGTATAAACTATTTTTTTAATTCATTTCTTCGTTTTGTTATTTTGATATTGCGTCCCTTTTGTATTGGCAGTATATAAGTGTGGGCTTATGTTTACTAAAGCCCAAAGCCCAACCTAGCAGTCATATATTTTGGGTCAAATTTGGAATCCTCAAAGCAGGACTCAACAAGCCAATTCTAATTGTTTTTTTTTATCCATGAAAATTCAACATGATAGCACAGTAGATTTACGACACTCACAAAAGGTAAGGTAAATAAAAATAAGCTCGTAACTTTTTTTTTTCCTTTTTCAATAGAAGGTAAAAACAAACATAAAATTCATCGCTGTTGCTGTAATAAGTCATAATCAAACTGTAACAGGAAAATTCTGAGCATACAACAAAAAGATGAAATCTATGATCCTCACCAACCACATTATCCCTATATGTATACATGTATCAGAAAGGAATTACTGCATGTACTTTTCACTCCTCTCTCGCTTTCTGTTTTTACTTAGATCTTAACAAGAACATGAAGACAACTTCTTCATCTCAGTAATTTCCAATTCAGCACCTGAGATAACATCTATTTTTGACCCTTTAAGAGTGGCAAGATTGTTGTCAGCATTGGCCTTCCCATTACCACATTCCAAGGACCTCTTTGAGATAACCCTATGGATCTCTTCCAGCAACTTGAAAAAGGCACTCTCCACATTCTCACCACTGAGAGCTGAAGTCTCAGAGAAGAAGAGGCCCTGATCCTCTGCAAACTCCACTGCATCTTCAGCATGGACCACTCTTTGGTCCACAAGGTCACCTTTGTTCCCAATGAGCATGATCACAATGGAACTGTCGGCGTGTGCTCTCAGTTCGTCAACCCACCTAGCCACATGATCAAACGACTGTCTTTTAGTAATGTCGTACACCAGCATGGCCCCTAATGCACCTCTGTAGTATGCACTTGTCACTGCCCTGTACCTACATCAGACCAACAACATTTACACATTTTTTAATGTTATTTTTTTTTTTTTTTTATCAATTTCTCTAGATCGCTTAGGCAGAATGAAGATCACATATCCTCCCACACACAAGAAAAAAACTATCACATATTTCAAATTTCTTATTAGTTAGTTTTTTATTTAATTTTTCAATCAAACAGAAGAACAATAACAGATTATTTAACTCAGATAAGCCAACCATTTCTCAAATATGAATTCATTAGATTGTTAGTAAAGGTTTTGCTTTTCCTAGAAAGTGAGAGCTGAATACTAATGAAGATTTGTCTAACTCAGCTTAGCCTAGTTTTTATTTGTATAACTTAATGTATTTTTTTTCCTTATTTTACATTCAAGTCGAATTAAACTGATAATATCAAAATATTTTACATTCTCATTTAATTATATATTATTATATATGATAAATTTATTAATTTTTGTAATAAATATTTTAAAAATTATACCTAATATAAGTTGTAATTAAATGGGAATATATATTTTTTACATTGTAAATACATGAAAAATAAATTCAAATTAATGTGGAAGGTAATGCTTTTCACTAAAAAATTGAGAATTGATTTTTTACCCCAAAAGAATTGAAGGAGGGCTGAAATTCCTATCACTGAAGTGACTCAACGACCACAGTTATACTTGCATCCAAGTAGATATCCATTTAAAGGAAACCCAGTTTGGGATTTTAATTTCATTACATTTTGCTAGGGCTGGATATAGTCATATAGTACTCAGTATCTCGAATCTGACAAATTAGATGAGCTAACAAACATCACATGCATAATGCAACAAGTATCACATTCTTCCAGAACTGTTAAGAGTCTTCCTTGTAAAATAATGATGTGGTTTTGGACCAGATCAGGAAAAGGAAAAGAAAAAGCCGTACAAACAAAGTCAAACAACTCAACATGTGATGTGCTTGTGTAATACAAATGATAGTAGGATTCATAAGTCAAATTGGGATTACATTATTAAATATACTAGTATTCAAGTTAGTATCATAAAGGAAACTCAATGCATGCCCTCCCTTACTTTCAAGGGATGAACAAAATCAAACATAGATATGAAGCATGCATGAGATCAGGGAGTGAACCTTTCTTGACCAGCAGTATCCCAGATCTGGGCTTTGATGACTTTGCCATTAATTGTGGCAGTTCTTGTCTGGAACTCAACTCCAATGGTGGATTTTGAGTCAAAGCAGAATTCATTCTTTGCAAACCTTGACAGTATCTGAGTCTTACCCACAGCTGAGTCCCCTATCACCACCACCTTAAACACATAATCTATTTTTTCATGCACATTCACTTTCACCCTCTCAGCGTCAACCCCATTCATTTCCTGATTCATTTTCTTCCCAAGATCAGCAATAGCTTGGAAAAAATTAAGTAAAGCACTTCTTATTGCCCAAACTATAGCGTGTAATCTAAAACATTGGTTCAATCTTCCCTACTGGTAGTGGTCGTGGAGGTAATTAAGCAGGAAAAAGTTAAAGAATATGAAAAAGGTAGGAAAAGAAAAAAGATGAAACGAACAAGATCGGTGTTGAATCACTGGTAGCAAAAGAAGGAAGTAGGCTAAGTAATGGCCCGGTCTTTGTCTCTCTTTAATAATCCTTTACCAAATTGAATGCACTATACATCAAATATAATAATATTTATATGACAATATTGTGGCCTTGTGGGGGCATTATTACCTTCTGCAACTGAGATACCACTGATCTGTATGTAGATACATCAACGTAATGTTCAATTCTTTATTAGCCTAAGAATAAAAGGGAAAAGAAGAGTACAGACAATTAATCAAAATTTTGTAGAAGTTGTGATTCTTGGGAAAGGGATTGAGAATTATATGTGATTGATTGAGTGGTTGAAATGTCAAGTTCATATTTAGTTGCTCTTAATTTTCGGATGCAATCATGCACAAGCCTTTTTCATTAAGTTCTTTTATATCGACCTTAGCTTGTTGTCGATTTATGTGATTATGTCTATCAAATGGCTCTCTTAATTTTAATGATCTAAGGGCTTCTTAAAGAGATCGTTTGCATCATTGAAGCGAATGCACAAGTGCTAATAATGCAATATTTTCTAACTTGGGTATAATCACTATAATGTTATCTGAGTCCCTTAGCTGTTTTGCTGGTATCATGATGAATCTTCAAGTGGTGAGACACAGAAAAACGAACTGATTTAAAAAGAAATCAAGGTGTAACAAGGCAAAACCATATTTCTTTTGTGTAGTTACTTCTTAAGTATATTTAAAATATAATTTTCTTATATTAGAAAATAAGTAATCTTAAATTGGATCATGTTCTTCTGTTGTAAATATTTCTTAAAAAACTTATAGAAGACGGACCATAATGTTATGTAGTATGAGCATGGCCCACCATTTGTTCCAGGCTTCCAGCCACACATGATGGGATGTTGTATTAAACTTGGATCCCCCATAAAGGCCCATCACAGTGACCATATATTTATGAAAAAAAACATTCTTAAATCCATCTAGGGGACATAGCAATCAGTATAGTAACACTTGGATTGGGATTTCCCTCACCGACAGAACTGGGAGTTTTACTTTATACACTATATAACATTTCTTATACACTATATAACTTTTTAAAATGCCAAAACTGCCCTTCTATTTGTTTTTATTTATGGTGCTTTTTTTATCACTGTTTGCTCTCCATTTTTGCTTGCTCCCTTGCTGTGATTTCCATTTTGCTTGCTCCGTTGCTGCGATTTTGTTGTGCATTAGAGCTGTTGGTGTTGGAGGAGGTAGGTCGTGGTCGGTGGTAGCTGGGTTGAGCTGAGGAGTAGTCGGAGACGCTGCTGTCTGATATAGTGTATATAATACGGATCAATGGATCCGGCAGTTGGTCATGTCATGTTACGGATCATTGAATCCGTGTAAATCCCACGGATTGAATAATCCGTAGTTAGATTAGTAGAGTGTACGAAGTGTGTCAAGCCGGATTGAGTAATCCGTGTCTAGTAGTTAGTAAGAGTGGCCGGATTACTAATCCGTAAAGAGGCAAGAATTCTCACGGATCCATTGATCCGTACTAGGCTACGGAATAGGAATTAGGAATGCACACGGATCCATTGATCCGTAATAGGCCAAGTTAGATTTGTAACTTTGTGCATTTATAAGTTTGTGAAATAACTTGCCAAAAGCAAAACACGGATACTATAAAATAATATTTTTATACTTTACATATAGACAATAGTAATTAGAAGAATCTAAAACCTATAAAAATTAAATAGAAAGTCAAAGAAAATATAGCATGTTGA
>PYAF01003464.1:478152-488846 GCA_007407185.1 Glycine tomentella
AATTTTTGAATCTGTTTTGAACCACTCAAAGCTTTTTGGATCATTTGATCCGTGTGCACAAACAATTGCATAAGAAATTATAAGGGTAGTTTCGGGTATACACTGTAGCTATATAGTGTATAAGAAATTTTATATAGTGTATAAAGCAACACTCCAGAACTGGTATAGTACGATTAACACCCTCCAGAATTATCACTTCTTGGTTGTAAACGGTAAAGGTGTTCAAGTATTGCATGACCCATATATGCTGCAACGATCTGCAATCACAATGACTGTTGGTAACTAGAGTAGCAATTGTTGCATTCCTCACAAATTGTTTACGACGTGTTAAAATTGAATTTGAGGAAGGCAAATTATATTTGAAACTTTTATTTCAAAAGTAAATTTATAATTATGAAATATTCATCATCTTTGGTAATAGTTATTTTTTGTTGGCGAATATAATTTAGTAGAGTTTTTTTTCCAACAATATTCAATATTTTTTCATCCATAAAACTAAAAAAACCTAAAATTTTACTTAAATCTTATAAATTCAATTTTACTTTAATCAATTTAATGTTGATAAACTTATATTGTTTTGGCAAATTATATTAAGGGTGTCTATGACTGTCTCAACCTAAGATTGATTTTGACTGTGCTTTAGAAATTAGAGTGGATATATTCTGAGAATGATTCAAGTTATGTTTGATGTCATCTTAACTCAATCAAGTGTTCTATAGTTTTTAAAAAAAGTATGAGTTTAATAATTACGTGTTAATAATAAAACTTGTTTATTTAGTAAATAATATATTTATAATCATGTTATTTATTTTGAAATATATAAATTGTAGCTGTAGTAATTTATTTTTCGTTCCGTTTGGAAATGAAAAAAAATTAAAGAGTTACAAGATAATAAATATGATAGATAATGATTTTAAAAAATAAAAACATTAAGAAGATAAGTAAAAAGTACTTAATATCAATTATTAAAAAATAAGAAAGTGAGAATCCATATGATAAATAATTAATATTCATAATTAATTAATATATTTGTGAAAGCTAAAAAAGAAAAGGAGTTTTGAAATGTGCCGCAGCAGCTGTTGCATAATTTTGACCAGGGTGTTCGCGAATCGGTTTGGATCGATTTTGGTTAAATTTAGAATCCAACCTAATCAAATTTGATTAGTTCGGTTCAGTTTTCAGAATAAGAAAAAATTGAAACCCAACCCAACCCATTCATGAACTGTTCGGTTCGGTCAATGAGTTATCCATTTAATTTTTTTCTTAGAACTACTATTTTATATCATGATTGTTTCAAATATCCAATACAATTAACACAATATTATCAAATGTATGAAATTAGTAAAAACGATTCATTTAATATCATCAACATAATGTTCTAAAATAGACTTATAATATAAATTAAACAAAAGATTCTTGAACAAGATTTACTATAATAGTATGAATCGCAATTATTTTTTACAAATTAATTTCTTGCTATAAGATTTATTATAACCAAAAATTCAAGTCAACACTCAACAATAAAGGTTATTTCTTTTCTTCCCATCCATGATTCCATCAAAATCCAATAAATACAAACCAGAAAAATCACGAGAAGTTAAAGAGTTTCGAAAAAGAAATAGAAAGCACATAAGAAAACCTAGTGTTTGATCGACCTGATGAGATGAGATGAGAGAGAACAGAGAAGGAGCTGGTAGACAACCGTAGAGAAGGAGATGAGATGAGAGAGAACAGAAGTGAAGTGCAGAGAAGGAGATGAGATAAAACAGAACACAGAAGCGCGCAAAAGAAAAAGAAACCTAAATCCGTGACATTTGTAGTACCACACATTCACAGGAAAGATGAGATGTGATGAGATGATTATGAGCTGACCCTTCATTCGACCTAGACATTTACAATACCACACTTTTTTTTATTGCCAAAATAATTTTTTAGTTTTTAAATTTTAATATATATATATATAAATAATAAAAATTATTTTTTTATTACGGGTTCACAGATCGTATCAACGAGTTAACGGATCTATAAATCTAAATCCGTAATCTGACCCGTACATTAACGATTTTGATCGACAATTCGATTTTAACTCAACTACATAAATGATCTAACCCAAACTGTTCGAATCGATTCAGATTCACGAATGACTCATACCCATGAACATCCCTAATTTGGACGATTATGAATCATCGAAATTATTACTTAGCTAGGTTACCCCGAACTCCGAAGTGTCTCATCCGGTGGGCAAAACGTATCCTCTAGTTAGTGGTTACCTTCTCCTACGAAACAAAACCTAAAAACTTGTCCATCTCAAACTCTTTCCCATGGATACTCTATCAACCTCTGTTTCAGCCTTTAAAGTCCCCCCAGTCCCATCATCAACCTTCACAAATCGCGAATTCTACCGATTCAAAGCATCCCCCACCCGTTCCCAACAACAAACCCATCATGTTTTCTCCACTTCCACACCCAATTTTCTCTCCAAAACCAAATCTTCCCCTTCTCTTCCATTCTCCCCCTCACCCCTCAAACCCATACCGTCTTCTCCAACTTTTCATCCAAATCCCGCTACTGGGTATGCGGCAGCGCTCGTGGACGCGGCCAACAACAGCAATTCCCTTCACTTTGTTCACAGCGATGTTCAGAGGCTCTTGAAATTGCTGCAGAGTGCCAAGTTTCAGTCACCCGTGGTTGAACAGGGAAAATTTCACAGGCACGTGGTTGCGTTGCTGAAGATGCTGCTGAAGAAGAACAAGGTGGGGATTGTGAAGGAGGTGCTGCACGAGTTCGAGAGGATTTACGATCAGCTTTGTGGGACTCAAATGGTGTTGGTTTCGTCCAAGACTAAGATGAGGGAAGATCAACTGTTTGGGATTGCAAAGAGTGTGCATCAATTGAGTGGGGCTGTGAGAGTGAAGGTAAGGAATTTGGTTCAAGATACTCATTTGATCAATCGATGTTAGAATTCATCCTAATAGCTTTTGCATCGATTGAATGGGGACTTGGAATTTCATTACAATTTCTTTTACCCTTTTACATATGCCAAACGCAAGAGCACTGCTATTGAAAAATATTGTTCATAGTCTTCTGCCTAGATGCTTATGCAAATTACAATTCGCTATAGCTCTTGCTTTATTTGATTTCATGGATTGGATAAGCAACAATCAAATGGGGACTAAATTTCCTGCTGAAATTTCACTAGCTTTTCTTGCCGAATACTAAAGTGAGGCGTGCAGCTATGGATAATGCAATAAAAATTAACAAAATAGTCGAAAACTTTCTTCCGTTGCCGGGACTTGAACCCGGGTCTTTCGGGTGAGAGCCGAACATCCTAACCAACTAGACTACAACGGATTGTCTGTGCTTGCTAATAAAAGCATAATATTGAGATCATTGTAGCAGCAACCAGCAAGTAAAATTTTAGTTCATGTGAAATGTAACGCTAAAATTGTTTTGATTCTTAAAGAAAGACTGTCTCACGGTTTTTATTTGGTAATATGCGAATCTAAAAGACTAAAACAAGAAAGCAGAAAACACCAAACTAAGACACCCAAGGGGAGTCACTTAGAAGGCTAGCTAGAATTGCCAAAGAATCAATCAGCCACTGTATTAATGTCGCAGGAGATACACGAGAGAGTCAGCAACCAGTTCCTATGAATCAACTTCTTGATATCCTTGATCTTTTGAGCATGGAGATTGTGTCCTCATATGAGCAACAGACAATATAATTTATTATCACAATTTAAATTATTTATTACAAAATTAGATAATTCCATTTAAATATATTTATGATAAAAATAAAATACTCTATATAATCTATATATTTTAAAACATTTATTTAATGTAATGTAATTATAATATAATTTATATTTTTTTGAATCTGTATATAATTTTAAAAATTTAAAATATGTATTTATTATAATTACAATTACAATTATTCCATCAAAACATAATTATATAATCCTCATGCTAAAATAATAGATAAATTATAATTTAGGCTAAATTGCATTATAGGTCTCATTGAGAAATTGTGATCTTTTCGTCAATTGATTATTAATTGATTATCCAAAATCAAACGTTGACTTTAATATGACATATTGATATTGACGTATAGCTTATATAGACAGCTGACACTTACGTGAAAAAAGATTAAATGAAAAATAAAAAAAAATTAATAAGAATTGAACTATAATTCTTTATTCATAAATAAAGTAACAAATCACTAAGATAAGTGTTCTGTTTTGTTTATCATTAGTTAAGAGTTATTGATTTTTTTTAAAAAATTATAAACTAAAGATATTCTTTTTTTTAATTTTATGTAAATAACTAGAGTAAAAATAATATGTATATTAAAATTAATTTTAAAAAAATTATGTAAATAATTAACATATTAATTTATGAAATTTAATTATAAATTGGTAAATAAAAATAAAAATATGTAAATTATTCAAAATAAAAATATATAAAATAAAATTAAAAAATATTTTAATTATAAATTTTGATGATTTGAAAAAAATTAATAATGCTTGACTAATGATATATAAAAAATAATATTAATGTAGTTAATTAAATAAGTTAAGTGTAATAATGATTTGATCATTATCTATTTTATGAATAAATGATCATGCATGTCAACATCAATATGTCATGTCTAAGTCATCGTTTGATTTTGGATAGTCAACTAAGAGTCAATTGACGGAATGATGAAAATTATTTATTTTTTAAAATAGAAGACTCAAGTGTATTGATTTAAAGATAAAGGACCAAAATTGTGGATTTGAAATTATAAAAGAAGCAAAATTACAATTTAACCTATAATTTAGTGCCAGTTCTGTTGGAGGTTTTGCTTTTGTATATTATGAGGATGAGCGAGATGCTGAAGATGCAATTCGTGCACTTGACAACTTTTAGTTTGGAAATGAAAAACGAAGACTGTCTGTGGAGTGGGCTAGGGTACGATAGTGTTTTCATTATAATGTTTAAGGTGTATTTACCTTTTATTATTGAGGTTGCAACTTACAAGTGTAAACAATGTATTATGTACTATCTGAGTTTTATAAGAAGGTTATGTTTGCTTTATTTTGACTCTCAAGGGCAAACCAGAGGCCCACAAAAACCCTATTTGTGATTAATTTTGAAGGACACTTTGAACCTTATGGGAAGGTTCTTAATGTTAGAATTCGTCGGAACTTTTCATTTGTTCAGTTTGAAACACAAGAAGATGCTATAAAAGCTCTTGATTGCACACATATGAGGTCAGTGATGAAATATTGATACCTTATGATAAACTCTCAGGTTTGTTGTTTTGCTAACTCTATACATATTTAATGCACTTCTGGTTTGATTCCACTTGCAGTAAGATACTGGACAGAGTGGTGTCTGAGGGATGATGATGAAAAGGGTGGCAGTCCAGAAGGTTATGGCAGATGCCCCAGTCCATGTTATAGGAGGCGACCAATTCCTAACTACAGTCGTCCACGCAGCCCTGAATATGGTAGACATTGCAGGTATTTTATTCATTTGCCATTATAATCAATTGTCTCTGCAGTTGCACTTTTGCATTCCTTTTAAAGCTTATCTATTTTTGTTATTTGTCTACATCGTTCTCCAATGCGAAGTTCTAGAACTTAGAAGCATTGCTTGGTTTAGAGATATGAAGTAGGCTGCATTGGCACCAAGTTTTTTAGTACTTTTCACATTTTAGTTCTCTGTTTCTTCCTAGATGTGTAGCAGTCGTGGCAAATTTGTGCTGATAGGACCTGAATTTAATTGTTTAAAGACATAATTGCTGATACCTGTTATAGGGACACCATGCCTTGCCATGATTAAAATTAATTATTCGAAGTGCCATGGTTGAAATTGGTGTTGCTTGTGAATTATAACCAGAAGTTTGTAGTTTCCATCAGTGGAGTGGAACCATGGATGTTCTTGCCAGGAATGGGTAAAAGTTAATGTAGAGGAAGTGACGGTGTTCTTGTGTGTTTCAAAACGTTGCTTGGAGAACCAACACTGAAAGAGCCAAAGAGGTATTTCTTTGGCTAGTTAAAATAGTCTCTTGGTGAAATGTTTCATTGATTTTAGATGGTCTATTTTGGATTATAGTCTGTTTAATATTATTTAAAGAGAAATCAAAGTCATAAATTTTATAAAAGTGGAGGACCGAATATTTTTATTTTTATTTTAAAATAAAATAATTAAAATTTGGATTAAAAAAAAAAGAGAATCAAAATCATATTTAATATATATTTTTTATATTAATCTCATACTTTACGTGTCCATTATTCTAGTTTTATTTATGTAAAACATCAATGAAAAATAAAATGAAAATGAGTAAATAAATAACATTTTACAAAATTAAGAATTATCATAGTTTTTAACATATGAATCTCGAGGACTAATTTCAGGAGTTCACTTCATCACTTGTACTGATGTTTTCGCTTGAGATTATGAATTAATACTTCCTGAATTGTCTTTCTAATTTGCATATATTATACATATGATTGACTTTTAACTTGGGATAAAGACTCAACTGTATCCGGTAAAAGATGAAACTATTGAATGCTATGAGTGCAAGAAAAATATATAATTCAACTTACCTCTTGGGTCAAACTCGTCTATGCTCGAACAAATTGGACATATTCATTTAATTATAATCAAAATCCCTTTAGAAAGCATTCATGGAGTGTCAAATGAGTTTATTTAACTTGCATGATAAACACCCACATACACATATTGATGTTTATAACTTACAATTGATTTCGAAAGTGTGGAATTTAAGTTGAGGACTTGGTGAGCTCTCGTTCAAGTGCCTTGTGAAGCCAGGCCTCAGCATCTTCCATGATCCCAGGGCTAAGCCTCACCATAAGGATGCAAAACTCAGTTTCATTGAGCTTCCCATCCCCATCAAGATCTCCCTGTCTAACCATGGTTTCTGCTTCCTCTTTGCTCATCCCATTCATACCCAACATAGCTGAATTCCTCATAAGACTCTCACTAGTGATCAAACCCGTTTCTGGGTCAGCCAGAAGCTTGAAACCCCCACACAACTCAGACACAAAGGTCTCCACATCCAACTTCTCTGCCATCAGAGGCAGCAAGTCCTCGAACTCTTCTACTTCCATCGTGATCTCTTTTGCCGATTGGTTGCTTTCCATTGTTTTTGGAGGAGAAAGGGATCCTTGTTTCTTTTAATTGTAAAATGTGAAAACAAAGGTGGACGAAGAAAGTGACATTAGAAGACTTGTTGTATATAGTCATGACCAATTAATGAGAATTTGGTGGATGGATAGATGGCCTTTCAAAAATTAAAAATCCCATGTGGTAGCAGACTTTCAAGAATCAAGAGTGTAAGATTGTTCGGCCTAGAAAAATTGTATTTTGCAGAATATTGTGTACAACAGTAGTATTATAAGTATTATAATAACGGGAGTAAAATAATTGATGTGATGAAAAGATAGTTATATTTGAGCGGAAAAAGTCATTAAATGCTAAATAATCATTATTGTAGAAAATAATTATATTTTGAAGGACCTTGTATTCGAATTTTAAAATGTTATTATTTCATTAATGTCCATTATCATTTTATTAGAAGAGATTTTTGATATATGGATAAAAAAATATATTAAATTTTTATCCTTTTATATTATTGCATATTGATTTAAATGGTTAAGGATCAGATGCTTTTCCGTTAGTAAAAAAATAGAAATTAATTGACATGTGGTGTCAAATATGATCAAATGCTCATCTTTCTTCTAAATGAGGATTCGAATTAAAAAAAATTAAAATTTTAAAAGGTTAAAAAAAAACTATAAATACAATGTTTATTTTTGGATTAATTAAGTTTTTAGTCATTCAATTTAGATTCTAATTTTTAGTCTCTCAAAATTTATTTGACAATTGTTAGTCCTTCATTAATTTTTTTCCACCACTTTTAGTCCCTAAAAAAATCAGCCTATTTTTTAGTTATTCGTTTATTTTTATTGCTCAAAATTAGTTCAAAATATATAAAATGAGAGACTAAAAATGGACAAAATAAGAACTAATCTTGAACAATAAAAATAAATGAGAGGCTAAAAATAGATAAAAAAAATTGAGGAACTAAAAATGCTTATGAAAAATTAATGAAGGACTAAAATTTGTTAAGAAAATTTGAAGGACTAAAGGTCAAAATCTAATAAACTTGAGAGACTAAAAACTTAATTAATCCTTTATTTTTCTTTTAATTAGCATGTTGGTGACAAAAAGTGGGCGTGCCTGTTGCTCATCTCTTCATTTTCTCAAGTTTTGAGATGTAATGGAAGCTAATAAATATTATATTAGCATGTTTGGTTGCTCATCTTTTTTTTTTATATATAAATATGATGTTTTTAATGTCGGTGATGGCTTGGATAAGGTTGCGGTAGACAAGGCCATCTCAACGATAAGTGAGATCTAAAATAAATTTTAAGATAAATATTTTATTTTAAATGAGAAAAATTTACATTAGACATTTTTGTCAACATATGTGACATGTTTTCTAATAAATGTGTTCTTTTTGTTTTATAAAAACTAAAAGAAAATTTATTTTTGTTGGTAGGTCTAAAATTTGTGTTTTAGTTATTTTATCCTTGAACCGATCATGACGGTAGAGGCAACGACTTAAACGACGATAGTGCAAATGCCAAGGTCGTGCGTTGCAACGAAGGCTTTGAGACTTTTTTGAAAAAAAGGAAAAAATTAATGTTGAACAACTTAAATGTCAATTTCAACATGCATTGACACTCGATGATAATGGTTGGAGGCAATGAACCTAAATCCAAAACCCCACCTTCCATGTCTTAGCAAAAATTCATCTTCAAACAAAACCCAAAACAACCTTCCTCTCAAAATCCATTTTTTCACCAATCTACTTACCAAAACCTGAAAAAAGAAACAATATTGAACAGAAGGATATTGTGTTAGACCATTTGCTAAAATAGGAAGAAACTAAAAAAAAAAAAAGGTTTTGGGCGGTTGGAGATGTTGGTTGGCAAGGAAAAAAAGAGAATGTGTCAAAGAAAAGGTGACCACAAACACTTGTGTGGTAAGTAGAGCGTTCTCTCGTAGATAACTCAATAATTGAAAAGGAAAAGGAAGATTGATTATTTCTATTGATTTGGTTAATTAGGTAGTTAGGTACTAAATTAATACAAGACAAAAAAAAAAAATAACATAAGAAAGTTGAAATGGAACAATGGGATTTTTTCAGATAAGTAGGAATTGAACACCGTATCAGGAGGTTTATAATATTTACATAGATTGCTTAACTAATTGAGATAAAGTCCTTAGAAATGCGACAAAGGGATTGAACAAGAAAAAGCAACTCCTTAGCATTAATTAATTAGTTCATAAATGTTAGATGATTAATATTGTCCAAATTATTAAAGTCAATTTTCCAGTGAATAATATCCAAGTATGTCATTCACACTATATTTTCATTTTTTACACTCAACTATGATTTTGCTATTTTGTGGTTGATGATTCATTGTTTATAGTGTGTATTAAATATTTTTTAATCGATAAATATTAAGTGTTAGTTTTATTAGAAAATGAATGCTAGTAACACTCACTTACATCCTCCCTTAAAGACTTTTTCTATGAGTGGTTATAATTTATTAAAAATCATCAGTTTTAATATATTTTGCTTTTTCTTTAATATAAATTAGAAAATAGAATCATTAAATAAGAATTAAAACCTACTAAAAATAATAAATTATAATAAATTATAGAAAAATGTCTTGAAAAAATAATATAAAAAAAGTATAACTAACATTTCTCTTATTAAAATATTAGTGAAAAATATTCAAATATATAATCTCTCCCGTCAACCATCAAGTAGATTTAAATTTAGTGAGAGATATGCTCCAAAAGCAAAAAGGGTTAAATTTTAAACGTTAAAAGACAAGACAAATTAAAAAATTGAAATAATTAGATCTAATAATTTTCCCTTCAAAATCAGTCCAGCCTTACTTGCAAACGCTTCTAGATATCACACTACCACTTAAAAAAGTTGGCCATTTCTACCGTGGACCATTCGGTTAGGTGGTCCATTTTGGACCAGATTTTAATGTTCGTCTGATTTAATACTATAATAGTCAACGTTCAAGATTTCTTACAAGTAACTGTCTACAGCAGTGATATCTAGGAGCCCAATGCTTTTACTCATTTACCCTTTTCTTATATTAGTGATTGAAGTACTTTTAATCATTATTGACGGTTAATGGTTTAGTTCGTAAGTCTCCACCGTCGTCAATGGGACAAATTTACTGTTGAGGGATGTTTTAATTTTTTAATTACGATTTAGGGTTATTTTTAAATAATTTATTAAAAAGGGGTAAATTGTAAAAATTTACGATTCTTAAACTGAAGTCGTAACATTTTTTACAAATTCTTTTATTTTTTATTTATACACTATAAAATCATAAATATTTATACAATTTTCATTATAAATTATTTTTTTGGTACGACTTAGAAGTCTTAAATTGAAATTGTATTTTATTTTACGACTTTACATTTATTTTTTTTATTTTTTTAGTTTTTATGAAAATCATATTAAAGCACGCGACTCTCAGCTTTTTTTTTATTTTCTTTTTGGAAGTCATAAGATGTTTTATGACTTCCTTGTTTTCTTTTTTTTTAAATTTTGTTTTTTAATTTTAATAAACTTAATTAAATAATTT
>PYAF01003464.1:488946-499666 GCA_007407185.1 Glycine tomentella
TTAAAAAACATATTAAAACAGAATTTAAAAAAAAAGGGAAATCATAAACTAATTTACGACTTCTAATATAAAATAAATAAAAATTTATTTAACTTAAAATTAAAAAACAGAATTAAAAAAAAAAAGAAAATCGTAAAACATCTTACGACGTCAAAAAAAAATTGGGAATAGTATGTTTTAATATGACTTTCAATAAATAAATAAATAAATGTAATAAAACACAATTTTAATTTATGATTTCTAAGTCCTAACAAAAAATAATTTATAATGAAAATCATATAAATATTTACGATTTCATAATACATAAATAAAAAATAAAAAAATTCGTAAAAAATATTACGACTTCAGTTTGACAAGTCATAATATTTTTTAAGACTTATCCCTTTTTGGTCAATTATTTAAAAACAATTCCTAAATCGTAATTAAGAAAATAAAATATCCTAAACAGTAAATTTGCCCGTCGATGGCCAACGTGGTCTCTACCGTCGCACCGTACAACCGCGCAAAACCGTTGAAAGAGTTAGACAAAACCAAGATCATTGTTGGTCTCCACCATCTCCCCTTTCTTCGCACACGTATCCGCAAAAGAAATTCCCACGGTTGATCTCGCCACAGAGAGGATCGCGCACTGCCATGGTGGAGCAAATCCGGTAGGTGGCGCGGCGAGCACGGTGGGGTCCTTTAGCCTCATTGCCATTAGTGTTCAATCTCAAGGGGAGGTCCTAGATCTGAATCTGCCTTTTAGATTTCTAGCTTTGTATCAAAACAGGACCTCAACCACCGTTTCAAACAAGATCTTCGACCTTCGCAGTCGCATGACTCACCTTCAAAAACCCAAGGCTACACTCTCCCGGTCACTAACTGTTAAACTTTTCTTAACTAAGACCAAAAAGGTCATTTACCACTTAAGAAAATATTCATTGCACAAAAATAAAAAATAAAAAGGTTACATGCTTGAGTCGTTTTGGTCTTGATCCTTATCGTTCAGTTGTTTTTGTTATTTTGTCGGGCAACACTTAACGTTAATTAAAATTGATCTTGGTCGTCTTGTCTCGATGGAGAGGGAGAGGGGTAAGAGGTGGTGGAAGGTGAAACAGAAGGAGGACTTGGCATCCCTCCTACGGAAATCATGGTACCATCTGAGGTTGTCGGTGCGAGACCCGTGCCGGGTTCCAACGTGGGATGCCATTGTGCTCACCGCCGCTAGCCCCGAACAAGCTCAGTTGTACAACTGGCAGCTGGAGCGGGCCAAGCGCATGGGTCGGATCTCTTCCTCCACCGTCACCCTCGCCGTCCCCGACCCCCTCGGCCAAAGGATCGGATCCGGCGCCGCCACTCTCAATGCCATCCACGCCCTCTCTCACTGCATTAATCATGGAAGTGAAATTGATTTTTCTCTTTTGGCCAAGAAGCATATACTGTTGCTGCATGCTGGAGGTGATTCCAAACGGGTTCCGTGGGCAAATCCTATGGGGAAAGTGTTTCTGCCGCTTCCTTATTTGGCTTCAGATGATACTGATGGCCCCGTTCCCCTCCTCTTCGACCATATACTTGCTATTGCTTCTTGTGCAAGACAATCTTTTGGAAATCAAGGTTTTTCATTTGAAAACTTTTCTTCCTTTTAACTACCATCCAACTTGTATCAGCAGACAAGTTTTACTTTTCAATCTCCATCCTAATTCTTTATGTATGTATTTTTAAATTTGAAATGCTGATCAAATTTATTTATCCATATTGCTGACCTTTTCTCTGGTGTTAACTATGGCTGGCATTTGCTTACACAATTCTTTCAATGTTCAAAGGTGGAATGCTAACCATGACTGGTGATGTACTCCCATGTTTTGATGCATCCCTTATGACTCTTCCTGTGGATACTTCTTGCATCATCACTGTTCCAATCACTCTTGATGTTGCTGCAAACCATGGAGTTATTGTTGCGGCTGAAACTGAGCATTCAACTCAAACTTATGAAGTCAGTTTAGTTGACAATCTCCTGCAGAAACCTTCTGTAGATGAGCTAGTTAAAAGTAAGGCAGTTTTAGCTGATGGTAGAACACTTCTTGATACTGGAATAATAGCAGTTAGAGGTAAGGCATGGTTGGAGCTTGTTACACTCGCATGTTCCTGCCAGCAAATGATTTCAGAGCTCCTGCAGAGCAAAAAAGAGGTATACTACATAGTTTGCTATGGACATGTTTAGTTTTATAGATGGAAAAGAAAATAGAATAAAGTAATGGATAAATTAATTCTTTGTTATGCTTTTGTATACAGGGATAGAAAACAAATTGAGAGATACAGAGTTTATTTGATTTTTAGAATATAATTATGGAGTTTTTTTTTCTGTGTTTTGCAACTTTTTGCACATTTCCATTCTGCCAAACAAATCACAAATTTTTAAATGTTATGAATACGCCAAGGAATCTTTTTATACATTCCAGTGTCAATCATATCTTTGCCTAGCTTTGTTTGAGAGCTCCTAGAAGTTAGTATTTTTTAGTCTTCGACCAGGTCTTGTTTCCACTTTTCCAGTCATTTTAGATACAATTTTAAAATATTTGATTTTCCGTTATTTAAATCGCGTATCTCCATCACTTGTAGTGATTTATCATTCAATGAATGATTGACTGAAAAAATGATTCACTTATCCAATTTTAATTTAAAGTTTTTTAGCTAAAAAGAAAATAAATTTTCTTTTCCCTTCTTTTTAACCCCCTTAAATGAAAAAGGGGTTCCCCGCCTTGGATAGGGAACTATGCGAGTGACCTACCAAATCTTATTGTAAAAATTTTCAGGATCAATGATTAGACCATGCAAACTAGAAATGCTTTTTCTTGTATAAAGGAAGGGATTACTCGATCCATTTCCATATCGATCATGATATATATAATAATTCGAGCACCCATTTCAAACGCATATCCTATTTTTGCACAGCAGGGTTATGAAAATCCCCGAGAAGCATCTCTACAAGCATACCTGAGACCCATTACTTGGGCCAGGGTCTTGGTTAAATAAAACTTTTCCCAAAGTGGCGACTCAAGGATCCCAAAAGTTTGTTTTGTAAAATATCATTGTAAAGTATACATATGCAGTGTTGTCAAGAGATCTCTGTTTATGCCTTTAGGTAACGATATTTAGTGTTTCTTGGACATATTGACTCAGGTCGGCAGGTCCTACTGCAGTTATTTGGTTCAGCTCCATACATATAATACTAGATTTTCTTTCCAATTTAACAAATAACACTTGTTGATTATTTATTTATATGTTTTGTCCATTTAGATAGTTTGGTTATCCTACTTCTCCTTTCTAGCATGTTTACTACTCATTTTGTTAATATTTCTTCAAATCAGCAGTACATTGCAATTGATAGAACTAATTTAGTGTTACTTAAATAGTTATGAAGTCTGCACATTTGTTCCTACTGAAACATTTAGTGCTTTTATTCATTTGCAGAACCATGGAAGTTTTTTTATATAAGAACAAATTATTTGTTGTGTAGATGAGTTTATATGAAGATCTGGTTGCTGCCTGGGTACCTGCAAAGCATGAGTGGCTGAGAAAGCGTCCTTTGGGTGAAGAACTAGTCAATAAATTGGGAAAGAGGAAGATGTTCAACTACTGTGCTTGTATGTCAAGCCTAATTGCAATTTATCTGTATCTGCATTTCTCCTCATATCTATCTTTACTAAAACTTATTCTTCCGTATATTTTCCCATTACAGATGACTTATTGTTCTTGCATTTTGGGACCTCAAATGAAGTTTTAGATCACCTCAGTGGTGTTGGTTCAGAACTGGTTGGTAGAAGACATTTATGTTCTATTCCAGCAACCACTGCATCTGACATTACAGCATCTGCTATTATTATTTCTAGTAAAATTGCACCCGGTGTCTCAATTGGAGAAGATTCTCTCATATATGATTCATCCATTTGTGGTGGAATACATATTGGCTCCTTATGTATAGTGGTTGGTGTGAATATCTCTCTGGACAACTTTTTAAGTGTTGAAAATTCAATCAAGTTCATGCTTCCAGATCGCCATTGTCTTTGGGAGGTTCCCTTGATTGGAAATAGGGAGCGAGTCCTAGTATATTGTGGCCTTCATGATAACCCCAAAAGTTCACTTTCTAAAGATGGTACATTTTGTGGGAAACCTTGGAAGAAAATTTTACATGATTTGGGTATTCAAGAAAGTGATTTATGGGGCTCCTCAGGCCCTGATGAAAAGTATTTATGGAATTCCAAAATTTTCCCAATACTTCCTTATGCCCAAATGATCGAGGTAGCAATGTGGTTGATGGGCTTAGCCAATGAAAAAAGTGAATCCATGCTTCCTTTATGGAAATATTCCCAGCGCATCAGTTTGGAGGAATTGCATAGATCAATTGATTTTTCAACAATATGTATAGATTCTAGTAATCATCAAGCTGATCTTGCGGCGGGAATTGCAAAAGCTTGCATCAGCTATGGAATGCTGGGGCGCAATTTGTCACAGTTATGCGAAGAAATTCTTCAAAAGGAGGGTCCTGGAGTTGAGATATGTAAGGAATTCCTAGCTATGTGTCCAATAGTCCGGAAGCAAAACTCTAATATACTTCCCCAAAGTCGGGCATACCAGGTGGAAGTTGATCTTCTTCGTGCTTGCAATGATGAAGGGGCAGCATGCGAGTTGGAGCACAAAGTTTGGGCTGCCGTGGCTGATGAAACTGCTTCAGCAGTAAGATATGGATTCAAAGGTATAGGCTATAATCATATCCCAAGATGCCATACTCGTAAAACAAATTTGCAACAATTTAGTGCTTCTTGCATTCAATTTTTTGGCCGGAGAACAAAGAGGGCGAGCCCTGACATAGTGGTAAAGTTGTGTCTTGTTGACTTGTTGGTCATGGGTTCGAATTCGGAAACAGTCTCTTTGCATATGTAAGGGTAAGGCTGTGTACAATATCCCTCCCCCTTACCTTCGCATAGCGAGGAGCCTCTGAGCAATGGGGTATATAGTTTTTTTTAGTTTTTTAGAACAAAGAGAAATATTGGAACAAGTTGATGACTTGAATTTTGCTCAAGTTAATAGAGAAAACAAATATGATTCATTTAGTGATTTTTGGTTCAACATAGGATAAGATGTCTACAGAAATACTTATGGGAATGCGATATTAAATCATATATTCTGAGTAAGGATCATTTGCTTTCTACAGTTAGGTTTAACTTTTAACTTTTAAGGCATAATGAATTGCACATTAGGATAATTAGTATAAAACTATAAGCTACCTACATCAACATCAACATCAATAGCACCTTTAACCCAAGTTAATTGGGGTCGGTGAAAACTATAAGCTACCTGTTAGTATCAAAATAATGAATGAAAATCTAAAGTGTGGTTACTATTTTAAAGAAATTAATATAATGGTTAAACTATTGAATACCCAAATTTTCTATGGAAGATAAATTAGTGAAATGTTAGGAATAACATCTATGTGCAATTAATGGTGGGTAATATTAATTTCTCAGAGTATTATCTCTGTTTATTACCTCTCAAAATACAGGAATCGAGAATAATATATCTATAAGAATAAGAATAAGACTATAAGAGTGATAATACAGTTCAGGATAATTTGACACCAAAAGAGTGGTTACAACTTCTTAAGTGGGTTTTTTCATTATTTGTAATACCATATTCTCTATCCCTGTATATGAAATTATGAATATTGAGACAATTCTTCATTCATGTAATAAATTAGAAAAACAAATTTTCTGAGGCTGAAACTTGTTCTTTTTTGTTTACCCTGTAGAACATTTATCAGAGTCTTCTGGTAGCCTTTCCTGTCAGGAGTTCCAGAATAACCATCATGATAACTGCACTCATCTACCTTTCCATCCTAGAAGGGTAAAAGTAGAATTACCAGTTCGTGTAGATTTTGTTGGGGGTTGGAGTGACACCCCTCCATGGAGCATCGAACGTGCTGGATGTGTTTTGAATATGGCAATAGGCTTGGAAGGTTCTCAGCCAATTGGCACCATCATAGAGACAACTAAAACAGAAGGAATATTATTTACTGATGATGCAGAGAACCAATTATTTGTTGAAGATTATATGTCTATTTGTGAACCATTTGATGGAGATGATCCATTTCGGCTGGTCAAATCTGCATTACTCGTGACTGGAATTATTCATGATAACATTCTTGTAGATATGGGCATGCACATCAAAACATGGGCCAATGTCCCCCGGGGAAGTGGATTGGGTACCTCTAGTATCTTGGCTGCTGCAGTGGTGAAAGGGCTTCTCCAAGTTATTGATGGGGATGATAGCACTGAGAACGTTGCTAGACTTGTTTTAGTGTTAGAACAACTTATGGGTACAGGAGGTGGCTGGCAGGACCAAATAGGGGGTTTGTACCCAGGGATTAAATGTACTTCAAGCTTTCCTGGAATTCCACTGCGGCTTCAAGTTGTACCTCTGTTGGCTTCACCTCAGTTGATTTCCAAGTTGCAGCAACGGCTTCTTGTGGTATTTACTGGTCAAGTAAGTATCAGTTTCTTATATAAATATACATTTTGTATTGTTACACTGAGAACTCTGCATTAAAGAGACTCTTTTTAGTGTTAACTGTCTTCTTAAAATTAACTAAAACCATAAGTGCATGTTTGGATTGAAGTTAGAAATATTGTGTGCGCATTCCAATGCAAATCCAACAGATTAAAGTAAAATGAAAGTAAAAACAAGGTCCTGATCTTTTGGTAAAATTGCCTCAAAAGTACTTTTTCACCTAAAAACAAAACATGCACTGTACTAGTGTGTTGATCTGGCAAATAATGATCTTTGGGCAACTGTTTCTGTTAGAAAGTTTTTGTTGATAGCATACAATAAAATTATTTGTATGTGGGTTTTATCAAATTTACTTCATAGATTAGAGTGGTAAGGCTGTTATATCTGTTTTGTCACCGTTGTCTATTAGCCCCCTGAGATTTTTTAACCCTTTTTTGTACGTTATATCCTATGTATAGAAACCTTTTTCTTTTCAATGTATCGGAGCAAAATAGTGAGGAAAAGTAACACTAGTTTATGGGACAACTAACTAGTTTTCCCAACTAAAATTCAGGTGACAATATGCTTCTTTTTGTTTCTTATTTATATAATGTACAAATTTGATTTGGTTTTGTAATTTTGTAGCTAGTGCTGCACTACATTTACTTCAACCACTTTCACAAATTAACTATTGATTTTGGTTGTACATTGAACTGTGTTGTAGGTTAGACTTGCACATAAGGTGCTGCAGAAGGTGGTTGTTAGATATCTTCGCCGTGATAACCTTCTTGTATCAAGTATCAAGCGCCTTGTTGAACTGGCGAAGATTGGGAGAGAAGCTTTGATGAACTGTGACATAGATGAACTTGGTGAGATAATGCAGGAGGCTTGGAGATTGCATCAGGAACTTGACCCTTACTGCAGCAACGAGTTTGTTGACAGACTATTTTCTTTTGCCACTCCTTACTGCTGTGGCTACAAGCTGGTTGGAGCTGGTGGTGGGGGCTTTGCTCTGTTACTTGCCAAAGATGCACAGCTTGCCAAGGAACTGAGACAGAGACTAGAAGATGACAAACATTTTGAAGTGAAAGTATATGATTGGCAGATATTCCTATAGTGTTAGAATGAATTGTATTGTTGTTGATCCAATTTTATTTTTACCATTCTTTGTATAGTCTAACCCCATATATTGAATTTTGGGGTCCATTCACTTAAGAGAGATTATATCTCTTAATGTATTATTACTGAATAAGATCTGTTACTTTTAAGGACTTAATTATGTATATGATATATCTTATTTGTAATTTAAAATATTTAACTTATGATTTTTATTTTTTACCTGAATTCAAAAAATTCTTTTAATAGACTGGATATTTATTAAATTCATAGAAATTCTTAAAATATCATTTCAGTAATGTGAAACACAAAATAGATATATGAAATTTATAAAGAAGCAAAAGAACGATAAATGGAATAACACAGAAACAGGGACTTGGTTCTTTCTTCTAAAGAAAATAGATGTACGAATTTAGAAGTCACTTGATGCTTCACTTTTGCCTGGATCTCGAGACCAAATCAGGAGTGAAAACAGAGTCATTAGTATCGTGACTTTCCGAAGGCATATTCTGCCCTGAATTTTCAAATAATAAAAAATAAAAAATGTATTCCGTGATTTTTTAATTGCTCGACCATGAGATACATAGCAAAGCAGATATCCAATATCAACAACAATAAACTAAATTTTGGGCAAAACAATATTGCTAGAGCTGTTATTAGAACCTCTGATGGTTATTGCAATTTCAACCGATTTTATATAAAAATTAGCTATGAAAACTTTGACAAGCCTGCTTGGAAGGATGCAAACTAACAAGAAATTTTGTCTCCGGGGGAGGATCAAATTTTTCTTGCTTGTTCTCTGATGAGATGAATGGTCAACTTAATGAAAGGTGAGGTGCATGTGGTCACTCTGCAAACGTGTCTTAAATTATTATGGCATTGTAAAAGTAAGAGTTATGGTTTCAGATGATAACAGTTTGAAAATCCCTGCAAAATCACACTCGACATAAATAAATTAACCACCAATAGACATCGTAAGAATTAAGCCCCATTATTTTCGTACACATGATTCTGCTGCACACTAAGAAGTGAGAGAGAACGTGATTTGTGATAATCATTTTCCATCTTTGCCACTTATTAATCTTTTAATTCATTATTTATTTACAAAAAAAGCGATAACGTGAAAAAGAAGGGTGCGAAAAAGGATGAAAAGAGAGGAGGGGGTATCACTTGTTCATGTGGCAAAGAATCCAAAGTCCCATGGGTTGCTTTGCGGCAGAAACTTCTTCGGTTCTTCCTCTCCAACGTATTGCTCTTATATACATACACACGTAAACTTTGATAGTTTATTAGAACATACAGATATAAATCAAACTGCATAAAATGTAATTTATAATAAACTTATAAATGATATTTTAATTAAACTTAAATTATTAATATTTGTTGTTTTTGTATAATATTTATATAAAAAAGATTATAAATTGGTTAAAATATAAATTTAAAGCATATATTAATTATTAAAACAATACTTATTATTATTTTTTTCAATAACCTCTCTCTGTTTATTTATATGTAAAGTTATGAGTAAATTATATTGATACCACCTCATGCAAATGCTTTGAAATTCACGTAATTTTCCTATCTATATTTTTATTTATTTGAAATGCATTACACCTATGCTGTTTATTAGTCAAGAAACACATTAAATTGCATATTTTTGTAAGAAACTTTACAATAATAAAAAAGAATAAATAGCTATTTTCATTTTTGAAAGTGCGTAGCGCCGATAAATTCATCTCTATAAGATGAAAAAACAAAATTTAGTCCTTAAAAGTGTAAAAAGTGAAATAAATTCGTCTCACATTTAACTTTTATTCGTTAATGTTAGAAAATTCGCCTACGTGACATGCAAAGATGAAAATGTCATAAAATTAGTGCTCACGTTGGTATGGTCTAAAATTACTGATAAATACGTCTCTAAATTTAACAACTTATTAACATTTTCGTCTTTAAAAAATATAACTTGCTGACAAAAATATCCACAAAATATATAAACATAATTAGTTTATCTAAGTAATAAGATGCATGCACCAACAACACATTAAACTTAGAAATTTCTGATTTTGTTATTGCAAATATTTATTATAACGTATTATATTTATAATGTCAACTTATCACAGAGAAGTTAAGACGTAAGAGGAGACAATGCAAGGGTAGGTTCTCAAATAAAAATATTAGTTTGTCAAATCTTAAATGAATTATCCACAAATAGAAGAAAACAAACATGAAAGATCTCGTAATCATTACTACAATACTTTTACAGATTTCCCAAGCTCAATTAATGAGCACCTATATAATTATAATATATTTGCAATAATAAAAGGTGAGACAAACTTAGAAACTTTTAAGTCTAATGTGTTGTTGATACATATATCTTGTTAGTGATGTCAACTAATTAAGTTTATATTGTAAGTAAGTTGTATTTTTAAGGACGAAAATGTTAATAAATTGTAAAATTTATATACGTATTTGTCATTAACCTTAATCCTTATGTTCATGTGAACATCAATTTCATGACATTTTCGTCTTTACATATCACATAGACAAGTTCTTTAACGTTGATGGACGACAATTAATGGTGAGACAAATTTCTTTTACTTTTTACATTTTTGAAGACTAAATTTTATTTTTTTATCTTCGAGGAACGAACTTATCAGTGCTATACTATACATTTTTAGGGAAAAAAAAATTATTACAGTATAATTTGTTCTAAAACTATTAATATTGTAATAGTATAATTTACATGATATATATAATTTAATGTCTCTCTATATAATTTCGTTAACATAGTATGTTTATTAAGTGTATGTTTTGAAAGATTTTATAACACACATATAATAATCTCCCATCATGTATGATGTAGAAGCAACACTCAAGAGCTTCTAAGAGCATCTCCAACGCTGGTTTCTTAGAGGGTTTCTTCTGCTAAGCAACCGTTCCTTAGGATTTTTCAGCGTTGGAGGGGAATGACGTGGCGGAACCCAAATTTTTAGCACAAGGTCTGCTCCTTATATAAGCAACCGGTTGCTTGTCATTTAAAAATAATTTTTTTGCATCAAAATCGTTATGTTCGTTACTATCA
>PYAF01003464.1:502805-548258 GCA_007407185.1 Glycine tomentella
TTGAGTATGAGGTTTCACCATCTGTTTTCCTCAGCAGAATAAGGGGTGGCACATGCACTACTGCACCAGCTGACCCACCAGAGACTGTTATTCATCGAGCAATGTATCTTCTTCAAAACGGCTTTGGTAATTATAATGTTTTTCAGAACAATTGTGAGGATTTTGCCTTGTACTGCAAAACTGGTCTTTTGATACAAGACAAGCAAGGGGTTGGAAGAAGTGGCCAAGCTTCTTCTGTTATTGGTGCTCCATTGGCTGCAATGATCACTTCTCCTCTCAAGTTGTTAATGCCAAGTCCTGTTGGTGTTGCTACTGTAACAGCAGGTATGTACTGCATGAGCAGATATGCAACTGACATTGGTGTCAGAAGTGATGTGATCAAGGTGCCAGTGGAAGACTTGGCTGTGAACCTTGGATGGACTTGTCAAGAGGAGGAGATAGCTGAACATGAAGCTTCAGACAGACAGATTACTACCAGGTGATTTAGCATTGCTCTTCATCCTTGCTATGCACATGAAACTGTTGCATGTGTCACTGGTAGTTATACATTAGTTCATAGCAGATGTGTCTTCATTCATGCTGTATCTTTTGTAATTGGTGTCTAGTTATTCAAGTTGTGTATGAGGTGAAAATGCAATGATATTATTACTTACAGTAGCAACTACAATGTGATGTATTCCTGAGACAAATTTTCTTCTGGTTGCCTATAATAATGCAACATCTACCTACTACAGTGATTGAACCATCTTCTTGTTTATCATAGAAGATCAAGTTGAATTCTATTTTGCTATATTTTTAATCATGCTTTTGACAAATTGTCAAAAGTGTTTGTCTGCAATGAAGATATTAATGTTATGGCAACTGTAGTAATAAAGGTCGAACCTAAGTTTTTAAGTATGTATGTTCAAATCTTACCACTCGCAAAATGTGGCCACACATTCAATTATTCTCCTAGATATTTTTTGGTCGTCACTTTAGCCCTCTATAAAAATAAATGTAGTGGATTTTTTTTAAAATTAATTTGTTGACAGAATAATTAGGTTATAATTTTTTTTCTTTGAAGATTTAATATATTGACAATTTAAATGATGTGCTAATACAGTAACAACGCGGAGGACTAAATTAATAGGTTTTTTCTTCTTAATTTTAAGTGAGACATACAACTGTTTTTAAAATTATAAATATAGTTCAAGCTGCATAAAAAAAAATAGTTCATAAGTAGTTATTATAATATTATTTAAACAAAATTAATTGCTTGAAACTCGCTTTTAAGTTATCGTTTCTAAATGCGTCAATATTTTAATATAATTCATTCTAAAAATTAATGCTTTTAATACTAATGACTTTGAAATAATAAATTCTACTAAAATCTAAGTGAAATAGTTTATTGTTAAGTCTTTGGAAAAAAAATTAATTAATTGTAATTTTAAAAAGAAATTACAAAAATACTGTAAATTTGAAATAAATTACAAATTTATAACAATCAAATACGTTCACCTGAGACGTGTTCAATCACATCTAGGGAGGATGTGACTCAAGCCCAATCACGTCCAGGGAGGACGTGTTTTATCAGGGGATGACACATGTCATCTTGGGACACGTGTCATGTTGCGGCGTGATGCGGAAAAATTTCGGAAGGTTATAACTTTTGACTCGGATGTCCGATTGAGATGAGACTGGTGGCCACACGCTCGAAATATCGAGGAGAAGCCACTGGCAAGTACCCTAAGGGACTTGCCCAAAAAATTTTCCCAAAAGAGGTCTCTAAGTGCCTCAAAATTGCGATTTAATCTTCCGACACCCAAAAAATTTCTTGCTTTCTAATTTTTTATCTATTCAATCAGTGAATTGCAAGCTAATTTTTTTTCTAATTAATTCAATTAATTTCGAGAGTTTTGACATAAAATACGCCTCAATCGGACATTTCCATAAAAAATATGATTGTTCGAAGTTTATATGCATCACCAACTTTACAGGGGAAATTTTTTTGGACAAGTCCCAACACTCCAAACTTGAGATAATGTATTTTATACAGATGTACTACTAGCATTTTCCTCTCTTTAATTTGCATAGGAACAACCGATTTCAATTTGATTCCGCACTGCCATTAAAATGCACTTGTTTATTTCTCGATCATTCTCGTATATTTTTAATTATAAATTATCTCATGGTTAGATAAAAATGAATAAATACAATTAGTGAACAAAATTATACTGCAAAGTTTGCATAGGAACAACCGATTTCAATTTGATTCCGCACTGCAATTAAAATGCACTTGTTTACTTCTCGATCATTCTCGTATATTTTTAATTATAAATTATCTCATGGTTAGATAAAAATGAATAAATACAATTAGTGAACAAAATTATACTGCAAAGTTGGTGATGCAAATTAAAGAGAGGAAAATGCTAGTAGTACATCTGTATAAAATACATTATCTCAAGTTTGGAGTGTTGGGACTTGTCCAAAAAAATTTCTACTGTAAAGTTGGTGATGCATATAAACTTCGAACAATCATATTTTTTATGAAAATGTCCGATTGAGGCGTATTTTATGTCAAAACTCTCGAAATTAATTGAATTAATTAGAAAAAAAATTAGCTTGCAATTCACTGATTGAATAGATAAAAAATTAGAAAGCAAGAAATTTTTTGGATGTCGGAAGATTAAATCACAATTTTGAGGCACTTAGAGGCATCTCTTGGAAAAAAATTTTGGGCAAGTCCCTTCAAGAACTTGCCAGCGGCTTCTCCTCGATATTTCGAGCGCGTGACCACCAGTTTCGCCTCAATCGGACATCCCAGTCAAAAGTTATGACCTTCCAAAATTTTTTCGCATAACGCCGCAACATGACACGTGTCCCAAGATGACACGTGTCATCCCCTGGTGAAACACGTCCTCCCTGGACGTGATTGGACTTGAGTCACGTCCTCCCTGGGCGTGATTGAACACGTCCCAGGTAGACGTGTTTGGCTGCTATAGATTTATAATTTGTTTCAAAATTACAATATTTTCGTAATTTCATTTTAAAATTGTAATTAATTAATTTTTTTTGCCTTAAGTCTTTACTGGGACTCAGTTTTAAAAATAAAAAGTTATAAGAACACATTCAACTTAATCGGTAATGGTTAATTAATTCATCGGCGAACCACGACTTAACATCCATATTTGGGCCGAGCCTTGAAATGCATTCCGGATCCGCAGTGCAATCTAAAAATAGTAAAATACAAAATTGCTTTGGTACTTCCTAGCTAAATATGCAATAATTCTAATGAGGTGTATTATAAGAATTTATATAACAATTCATACTATAAATTATATCATAATATTATTTTTCTATTTCTCTCTGTCATATCACTCAATCATTCATCACATCTTAATATCTTATGTTTCTTTTTCTTCTTCTTCTCATTATTGTACAATTTATTATACAAATAATATTTCTCAATTTGAATATTTTTTATGCAACAATTATAAATAACATTAATTTCAGTGTATTGGGATTAATTAAACGTTTTGAGCACTTCAAAGGGATATTTACACTTTTCAAGAAAAGAAACAAAAAAACCAATATTAATATGGACTTTTTCCGGTCTCCAATATACTTACAGAAAGTTGGTTAGAATCATTGAATAATACCAATTTCATTTAAAACACAAGTTATTTTTTTAAAAAAGAAATATCTTTTATTGAAACTTAATATCAAGAATAATTAAAGAGATTCATTGAAAACAAAAATTTAATTAAATGATAGGTGTTAACTCTTTGGCAAGCAGAGATTTTGATTATACTCAGAATTTGTAAACATCTATTTATAAGCAATTAACAGAATAAAATTTGGGGTTTGTAAGTGATACTATATGTAAATATAAATTCAAAATAAAATAAATTGAAAAATAGATTAAAGGTAAAATGCAAGATTATGTGATATGTTGGGTGTTCAGTCTACCAAAACTATTCTTGATGTAATGTTAATGATTTTTCACTATTTAATATTTTTTTACATATTACTTTCATCTTCTAATTTATTCTAACCATGATCTCTCATATGAAAGAACCTAAATTACTTAATTTCACTCCTGATCCCTCAGCAAGCTACATCAAATAATTTGCATTAAGAATAGAGATGTATATTTAACATTAAACAATGTTATTTTATCCTTAGATATGGATTGTTTAGATATTCTTTCTCAGTTCTCATAGTCTAGACATTTCTCAATGCATAAACTCTCTCATAAAATTACATATATATGGATGATCAGACCACAAACATGACAATAAATTCAGAAAAGAATAATAATATGAAAATAACATTAAATAGATAGTGAGAATTGTTACATCAAGAGTGTTTGGTTGCCGAACCCACAACAATGAGTGGTTTAGCCTCTCATTGGTATGAGAGACTTACAATAAAAAAAGAGAACAACAATTGATGAAAGAGAATGAAAGAAAACCGATAGAAAAAGGGACATAAGTCCACTTATGTGGAGTGGATTCTTCTCCTTTGTACCTTAGGTTTCTTTTTGACTTCTAAATTTTTTGCCTTTGATTGCTCACCCCTTTTTATAATCAAAATTTTGTTTTATTGGACTTTTTTATATTGGCAACGCTATAAGTCCATATGTGTGCGTTTAGCCCAAATCATTAATTCATCTTTTAAGTCTTTAATGTGTAATCCTGCAAAGAAAATACAACCAACACACTATAAATCAACTAATTTTAACATTTATTGGATAAAAGCTTAGAGAAGTTAAATTCTTATATTTTCAATCACAAAAGAAGCACTAAAAGAGAAGAAAAAAAGATAACTACTATGTAATTTAAATGCATAATTTATGTATAAATAACAATTATCAATAGGTATTTTAGGAATAGTCTCATTAAATAAGGTAAAATTAATTAAATTTTATTGTATTTGAGACAAAGAAAAATGATTTTTTCACTACCATAATATTAGTATGAAGCATCTATTGTCATGAGCAATAATTAATATCCATTGTGAACAATGGTGGACCTACGTTACTGTCCGTGTCCGCAAGTGCAAACACAAGTTTTGGGTTTTTTTTCCCCTCTAAGGTAACATAGATTTTTTTAAAGGTAACATAGATATTGTTTTCTAATATTTATTGTAATGTATGGACTACAGTTCCACTTCATTTGCGGAGAGACTTGTTATTTTTGCATATATTAAAGGAATATTTTTCTTAGGAAGATATTTTTTCGCTTATAAGTTTTTTCTTTGTTTCTTAATGTGAGTTATAATGAGTCTTTTCTTACTTTTTGTGTGACCTTCTTTTTATAATTGAGATTTTCTTTTAGGTTATATGTTATATTCTGGTTTAAAAAGAAAGGATTGATACCAGATTTGACATTCTCAAATGAGTTAATATCTAGAGATGAGGACTTTTAATGTGATTTTGCTCGTCTACTTCTGTACATATAATGTTAACTTTTTTATTCACCATTATAAATAGAATGATGATGTATAGATGAATTGGAGTATATTCTCATATTTGTTTTGGAGAATTGATAAAATTTGGAGAACTAAATGATTGGTCAAATTATTATATGTATTTTGTTACAAAAACCACTATATTTTGAGAAATGTTGTTTTAAATTTTCTTTATAAAAGAAATTTCAGGGACAAATTTTCATGGGTCCACCACTAATTGTAAACACATACAAAATTGATATTTATCTTTCAACATAATCTATTCTATTTAGTATATATCTAAGGTCAACTCTCTCTAATTACTCTCTTTGACAGTTGGGTTAGGTTTTCTGTATTCCCTCCTTGTTTTCTTCTACTTTTCCTTGCAATAAATTATGTCAGTTTTAAAAATATGATAATATTTTCTTTTTGAGTTAGTTTAATTTATTAAACTGTGAAACATAAATTAGAGCGAGGATTTGATCTCCACAATTGATTTTCTTCTTTTTTTCATTTTTGTTTTCCTTCTCTTATAACGTGTATTATAACTCATCTTAGGGTAAAAAAAAATCTGTGAACAATGTAGAAAGAACATTTTGATTTTCAAATATATTCGTACACTCCAAAAGGAGAAATCAGTAAGGAGACTATGGCACAATAAGAGAGACATACACGTTTACAAAAGTTGCTCTGTCTGCCAATAGAACTTACTGGAAGTGAAAATCATAACAGATGATGGCGAAAAACTAATAGTTAATCAATCGTCGACATGTGAAGGCATTGACATATGTGAGTGAAAATGATTTCCACTTGACCCAAGGGAATGTTTGAGGGACCCAGGCTACGAAATACCGAAAGAAGGTGGGGCCCTTAAGAATTTTCTTTATTCTATGCACATTGTAATACTATAATTATTAAATTCAGCTAATGGATGACACGGGACATCATAGGTCATGGAATGAAGGATATGTCGTGAGTCTTCCTACTAAAATAACCAGCAAGTGGTTGTCCATTGAATTAGGTTAATTAGTGTTTGGTCGGGGCAGGTAATCAAGTTTTCAAGATTAATTTGCACAATTTGTTAAATATACATAGTCCCTTGCTGTTCAAATGCATGCGTTAATTAACTAATGTAATTTGCAATTCAAGCTTGCATTGCTAGTGTATATCACGTCCAGATCAGCTAAAATACTCCTTTTCAGTTTTGTTTTGATGTTATATTCTTCCGAATAATTCCACCAAGTGCTTTCATGGTTGGAAGAATCTCAGATGTGATCATTTAGATATCGAAGCTGACAAACCCACTAATTTTTGCATAGATCGACATAGAAATTTTTGTAATAGGAAAGAGCACACAAAGCACTCACAACCAATCCAATACATGTATAATTATGGTTACAAACTTGAATATCTGACTCTTTCCTTAATCATCAAAAGTCATTTTGGACCAAATCTTTGAAAGCATGCATAAATCAATAAAGGTGATAGATATGTATCTACTCCTTGACAGAAGAATTCATGAATACAGGCCATTGCATTGCATGACTTGGACAAAAGCAGACCCTATATTCACCTCTTCTTCTATCTCTTTCTCTCTAAACATATTAAAAACAACCAAGATGAGCTGTAAAATCCTCACATTGCTCGAATAGAAATGTAGTAATAATAATAATAATGTATACAAATAGAGTAACCATGTGTATCCTATTGTTAGTGATCTGAACAACTTCAAGCGGATAGATAGAAACAGTGAAGAGAAAGAAAACAATTCAGGTTGATATATATGTTCTCCCAATATTTCTTTTCTTTCCTAACCATGAAGACCCTTCACCAACCAGTCCAATATCCAGTTGAATTATTTCCTTGTTCTTTATTGTGTTCCACTTCAAGACCTGCAGAAAGGTGCTTGATGTCTCCAAAAGGGAACAAAAGCCTCCCTCCACCATTCTCTTGAACCCCATATGATCTATTTCCAAATCCATCATCAACTGAAAAGCTAAGGTTTGGTTTAATTTCCTGCATGGGATAGCCAGGTGTATAAAGGGAATGATCTGAGCCTGACATCAAGGAATTAGGAGCATAAGGATTCAAACCCCTAGAAGCCATGCCAGACCGTAGTAGCTCAACTGCAGAAGAAGGGCTATGGCTATGGTGGTGACTGTGATGACTAGTACTGTGATCACCACCAATTTCAAGTTTTGGCATCTCAACATATGGAGACATGCCATGATGATACTTGTCCATAGCTGCAGGAAAAGCCAGATTAAGGTCATGGACTCCTTGCATTTTAGGGTTTTGGGAAGAAATGGCTGAGACTGATGAGAGGCTAATTGGTGGATTCAAGTCAGGAACCTTTGATGAGGTGACCCTCTTGTTCTTCCTAGAGCCACCTCCAACAGGAACGTTTCGCAGAGACCCTCCTTCTGTCCAATACCTTCTACAATTCTTGCAGAAGTATCTTGGCTGTGTGAGGCTGTAGTTGTTGTAATAACAGAACTTTGTGTTGGTTGAACTGCACCGTGGACAATTCAATTGCTCTTGTGGTCTTGCTTTCTTCTCTGTTGCTGGCCTTGTGCATGAATTCGGACCTATATCTTCCATGGATCTCACTAGCTAATCCAACCCCAAAAGAGGACGTAATGTTCACTGCAAATACTTAAGATTTTATTAAAAAGAAATCTTAATGATTCATTAGGTGGGATGGCGGAAGAAACCAAAAACACCTGATAGAGAAACCCAATCCTGAGTGAGAAGTCTTTTTCAACAAAATCATCACGTAGTAAATCAAATGTACGTGATAAGAATTCACACAGATAAAAATTAAAATTTCAAGACCATGCATGACTTGGTAATAATTAACTTAATTACGCGAACAGATTAAGGAGGTCATTTACAAGACAGTCAAAACGAGGAATGAGTAAACTTAAAGAATCAACAATAATAACAAATCAATAATTAATCCTTTTCTTTTTCCTGCTATATATTTGATAATAATCATCACGCGAGCAAGAAGGTAATCAAAGAGCAAAAGTTAAAGCTGTGACAGTGCTTTTTGTGTTTAGGATCATGATCATAAATTTTTTTGGTACAAAAGGAGAAGATAGGAGACCAATATACGGTGGATTTTTCTAATATATTTGCCATGAATATCATATATATCCTTGATATGGCTATAAATTAAAACAAAGATACAAACAATTCTTAAATCTAGTGGAACTTCATATTTGTGTCAGCTTTTAAACAAACCAAACCTCAGAATGAACAGCTCGGAATTTGTGCTTCAAAGAAAAGACAAGAGAAAAAATCGAACACCATGTTTTGCCCAGTGAGCGGTAGTAGCCATGAACATTTCGGAGACGAAAAGACAGACAAAAGCAACAAAGATGGATATGAGAGAGAACTCACCTTCTTTGTCTGCAGCTGCTCTTTAGTGCAAGAAAGAATGTTTTAGTTCGTTTGTGGAATGGCTTTATCTGCTGGATTATTACTTTATGAATGATACAAAGAAAAAAAGCAAGTTTGAGAAGAAATGTCAGTTTTGACTATACTTGCAATTCCTCTTAATTAATGATGTTTTTGCCTTTAGGACTCCCTCTATATTAATTTAATTGTCTCCAAATGCCTCTTTATTTCCTATTACTAATTCCAATTTGATTTCTTTTTGTCTGCTTTTATTCTGTGTGGTGGAATAATGACTGTGTAGCTAGCTAGTGTGGACATGTGGGTGGATTTTTCCTTTTTTAACGATGTAAACTCTTCACTAATGTTTCATTTGTCAAACCTTCTTTTTCTCTAATCAAGGACCTTTCATTAGATGTGATTTTTTAGGTTCATGAGAGAGATTAATGTATTTGAATGCTTTGATTCATGTCTTTCTGTAATTATGATCAAAGATGCCTTTGCTGCAATTAATAAATTAATTTAGGGGTCAAGGGAAAATTATGGTGACTGAAAATATTTTCAAAAACCAACAATATATATTTAAACAAAAAAGTTCTCACAAAACAAAGAAATTCTCACAAACTTATAATATTTTTCATCACAATCAATTTATTTTTTGGTTTCTCTCGTGCTCAGCTTCTTTGATCGTATGTCTACAGACTACAATGGACATTGGACAATGAACCCTATCCTATGGCAAAGAGTTTCGCGCTTTGAGCGGAACATGAACAATTGCACATTGGAAACAGAATCGGTACATAAGATTTTTCAGCAAAGACAATGTCTGTGAAATGTGAATAGTAGCAAACCTCCAAATTAACAAGTATAATAATCCATAACGATCAAAAAGAAAAAAGTATACTAGTCCACAAAAAAAAAAATCAAACAATGATATTTGGAAGGGTTTAGCTAGTGGAAATTATTTTAAATTAAACAAAATGTTAGCTTATTTTGTATATTTTAGTGTGAAAAGAATTGGAAGTACTTATCACATGTCAACATTTTCTGCTTGGTGCTTGCTCATATTGATTTGGAGTATTATTACATGTAACCGTAAAAGAACCTAAATAATATAATTTAAATAAAAAATTATGAATTTGGGACTATTTCAAAACTATTTACAAATTTGGAGCAGTAGGTCACGTCCAGATTCAAGCATGACTGGTTACGTCCAAAATGGACGTGACTGGTCATGTTCAATTTTGGGCGTGACTAAATCCGTCGCTAAATCGGTTACCACAACTGATTTAGTGAAGGAAAATTCTTTTTTTAATTTTTTATTTGTGACCAAAATAATCCGTCGCAAAAACTGTTAGCGACTGAAATAAAAATTAAAATTGGCGTGTTTTAATTTTTGACATGAAATATCATTTAATATTATTTATTTTTATTTTTATTTAATTTAAAAGTATTTTTAGACTGATCTTCATCATAGATATGATCTTTTTTACTTGTTTTTAATATTGTTTTATTTAGTATATTTTTTAATTTTATATGATTTTATTTAATATATTCTGGATTTTTGGTATATATAATTTTTAATATATTATTTTATTTAATATAATTTCTAAATTTATATATGATTTTGTTTAATATTTTTTGGATTTTCTATATATAACTAATTTTTAATATAATATTTTATTTAATAAAATTTTTCAATTTTATTTTGGAATTTGAAAAAATTGAAAATTTTTATTTTTTGATATTTCTCATTTTTTCTAAATTTTTGTAAATAATTTTTTAATATAGAAAACATTTTAAATAGAATATTATATTTTGATACTTCTCATTTTTTATATCGAGACTACCCCATTAAACACATTATTCTCATCCCTCTCATCATCTCTTTCATCCTCTCATAATTTGATAATTCTCTTTCAAAAAAAGTAGAAGACAATTCCCCTGTTCTCTTTTTGTTCTAGTCAAAAGCACGTAGTCGACTAACTCATCATCGAAACTACACCGGAACTCAGGCTTTCTGTCAATCGGTAACTCAATTGTATAAAATTAGTATGGTCAAAACATATACATCCAAGCGAGAAAGGGAATTAAAAAGGATCGTTCATCTTTCATGGTGAATGATCAACTGTGCGAGTAAGTTGGTCACCATCTTTGTCTCTCTGGGTAAGCGCAATGCAATTATTTGCATTTCAATTTGATTCACTTTGTCTCACGCAGTTCCACTCCTATTTCTTGAGTTCTGCAATGTTTCACCACTCCAAGCGCGCTTTGAAATTAATGGGGTGCTACAATTCCGATTATTGTGTGGTGAGTGCACTTTGGGATGAGTGGAACGAGTGGTAAAGTGTGGAATGAGTGCGGAAAAGTTAGGAATGAATGTGCTTTGGAATAAATGGGTTATTATATAAAAAATCCAAAAAATATTAAACAAAACCATATAAAATTTAGAATATCGAAAAAAGTTACAACGACGTACGATATGTCCTTCAAATGGTCTAACTTTTGATAGAAATGTCCGATCGAGGTGTACGATATGTCGAAATGCTCAAAATTAATAGAAGTAATTAAAAAAATAAAAAATAGCATGCAATTAACTGACTAAATAATTAAAAAAGTAGAAAACAAAAAAATTTAGATGGTCGAAGATTAAATCTTAATTTTGAGGCACTCAGAAACATTTTTTGGAAAAAAAATTTGACCAAATGGGAATTTGCCCAGGACTTCTCCTCTCAATTTCGAGCGTTTTGACATAAACTACGCCTCAATCGGACATTCCAGTCAAAAGTTATGACCGTCCGAAGTTTGTATACGCATCGCTCCATCTGTGCATGACACGTGTTAGGAGTAGGTCACGCCCAGAACTGAGCGTGACCAACTGCCCCAGATTTATAATTAGTTTTGAAACAGTCCGAAATTCATAATTTTCTATTTAAATTGTATTATTTAGGTTCTTTTGCCTACATGTAACTTTCATCGAGATAAAATTATTTAAATTGGATAAAATTATTATAAATGATAATATTTTTTCATTGTATGTTTTTAATTTATATATTTAATAATTGAGATTATTAGTTAAATTAAAATAACTTAAAAATATTCTTTTTTAAACTACTATACTCGTCATCATATTTTTTTTACAAAAATAAAAAAATGTAATTTAATACTAGTAAATACATGATCAAATAACACAATGTGATTTCAATTTAATAAATAAATCTTAAGTATAAGTCTTAATATATACACAGTTATATTAAATATGACTTATTCACTCAAACAAACATATTTTTTTTTAACAAAACATATATGTTATAATTTTATTTACCAAAATACATATATTTACTATTCACAATGTCAATTAGGAATCCAAATTTATACATTAATTTTTTAAAAAAAAAATTCAAAATCCAGTTAAGAATTTAGGTCCCCCAATCAGAATTCTGAACTTTTTTTTAAGATAATAATAAATAAATAAATAATTAAATTTGAAAATAATAAAATTAAAAAATATAAATAAAGAAAAATTAATTCTTAATAGTATTTAAATACGTGTACTTGAACATATTAATAATTTAATTTTGATATTAATATTATAATACATAAATATTTTTATTATAAGATCCGAATTCTTAACTGGGTTTTTAACTGGGGCTGGAGAGACCTGAATTCTTAGTTGGATTTTTAAAGTTTTTTAAAAGATCACCGTTACATTGTGAATAATAAATATGTATGTTTTGGTAAATAAAATTATAATATGGATGTTTTGGTAAAAAAAAAAAAATTTAATGTATGTTTTGGTGAAAAATTCCATCAAATATATTTTTTTAAAAATTATTACATATATAGTAATTATATCTAGAATCGTCTCTCGTAAAATAAAGATAGACGTACAACATATGTACCAAAAGAAATGTAACTTAATAACCTTTTAGTTTTTAGATTAGTTGTTTCATTTTTTTACTTTTAAATAAAAAGTTGTGTTATTGAATATATTGAATAAAGAAATGCATGCAGAGTATTTTTAGTATAATTATTTTTATCCTACTTTTCATTTTTAAGGTTAATTTGCCAATTTACAATTTTTTTTTTCTTTTCAGGTTTTGGCAAGTGAATTCATCAACCTGCCAAACCGTCGTTAAAAAGGATGTGTTAAGATTAGGGAATTGCTAATAGCCTAGGATTTTTAACCTACATTACCAATCTAAGACAACTCGCCCTACCTATTTTTTGACTAGTCTAATGGTGGAACAAGCCAGAAGAAGTAGACCCGATTTACCACTTTTTAGTTTATGCGCGAGAAATTTAGACGAAAAAAATATTGCTTCCACGATGAATTTGGGCTTAGTGGGTTTAAAGAGTCCACAGAAAAAAAAAATAGTTATATGTCTTAGATAATCCCTAACGTTAACGTTAATTGGTATTCAAGATTAATTCGTCATATAGTTCTGCTTAAAATCAAATGCAAGTGATAAGTGATCATGCTTTTTATGTACAACTCAAACTTGTTAGTTATATGTTCATATCATTTTTCTTCGTTTTTCAAGAAGACACAAAGCAATGATATTATTAATAACCATTACTGTCCCAAGTTGACTATGTTGTACACTACCCCATCTCCTGTAAGTTTAATTAAGACCTGAGGCTATATTTCAGTCACCATCATCCTTTCGGCTGTCTCTTTTGTGATGTTTTCCCACTAATGTGCAACCTTGGCCCCATTGTTGGCTTCAGTGGGATTCATGAACTACAGCTAAGTAGAACTAATTAAAGAAATATATATATCAAATTGAAATTGCAATTCCAATACAAGACAAGATTCTACTAGTATATATATAAATATATGCAATCTTGTGTCATTTTAATTCAATACTCGCGATCAAGGAAAAGCCAAAGTCCTTTCACGTAAAAATGGAAGCACATGGTTTTGTTTCTTTTCTTGTTCTGTCAACAATTTTGCAAATATTGAGAAAACGTGAAGAAAAATTCTAACTCTTCTTCATTTGCTGCATTCGAAGACACACAAGAGACAGCTCCTCACCTCAAATTAACAACTGAAAAGAAAACGTGACTCTTCTTTTCTTTTTGCAAATCCGTATTTTATAATATTAACAGTGTTAATTAAGGGGTCAAGGGAAAATTATGGTGACTGAAAATATTAACAGTGTTGCACTTTACAGGCTGTTGAATGATAGAATTGAGAAATGTGTTGTTTCAACCTTCAATGTTATTGTTGTATGGATTTAAGAACATCTAGACTGCTAATTCAATTACTTGCTGTGAACAGATCTCTTTGGACAATTTTAAGAGTGGACGTTTGCACACTTTGATTACCAATGCATTCAGTCATGTAGATACCTGGCATATAGTTTCCAACATGATTGGACTCTACTTCTTTGGAATGAATGTAAGTTGCTATTCTTGTATTATATTTTGGGTCATTATTTTTCACTTGTTTCTGTCTTTGTTTAATTCTCCTTTATATATATATATATATATATATATATATATATATATATATATATCTTACTAGTATGTGTCTCCCTTTGAGTTGCTATGATGTGATGTTAGGAATCAAGTTTTTACTATATGCCAATTCTTCAACAACCTCTTAGAGATATTATTAATGTCTATATTTTACTTTCAATTTGATTTACCTACCTGTAACTTTTGAAACTCAGCTTAAACTTTTCTTCACATTTGGTTTAGAACCAACATCTATGAATGAATTTTCCACAATTTGTTTTGTTTTGTCATTGCCCACCAGCATTAATATATTTTGCGCTGTCTATTGCACTTCATGAAGTTCTCCTGGTTGCAGGAAACATCTATTTTTTTTTTTTTTTTTATGTTCTCTTAATTGTTGCATTGAAAATGACTATCTTGTATAACTTGTGACATTGGTTAATATCACTACCTCCGATCAATTGAACTAGAACTTGGCTATCATTAGGGGACAAGTGGAGCTGTAAATGCAGTTATGCTACTTGACATATTTCTCTTTCCAAAAGCAACTCTTTACCTTGACTTTTTTATACCAGTTCCTGCGGTCTTGCTGGTATGTTCTTCTCAACCTTATTACGCTAAACCAAAATTGTGAAGTTTGTGATGAAGACAGTAACATATCTTTTTCTTTTCTCTTATAAATTTTTGTTAATTAAGGGTATCTTTTTTATTGGGAAAGATATGCTGAGGATACTTGAGATATGCTGAACTCTCCAGGGCTTGTTTGCTATTCTTCATAGTGTTTTCCATCGTGTGTAACGGGATTACTTATTAGAAAATGATAAAATTTATATCAAACACTATGAATTAAATAATAAAAATATGATACTAAATAATAAAGATTATATATTAATTTATACAAGTTGTAAACTGAATAATAAAAAATAAAAACTATCGGTTATAAAAATTTCATTTTTTTGTTATTTAATTTATTTAAAAAATACAAAATGGTATTATGTTTAGAAAAGTAACCAAATAAAATATTTTACTTGATAGTTTTAGAAATTATTCATGTGAAATTATTTTATTTATTTTACCCAATTATGTTTGTAAACAAAATTCAAAAAAATTTAAACTAAGACGGTTATTTGGAAAAATCGTGTTAGTTTAAATTTATTTAATTTAAAAAAAAATACCTTTAACTAAGATGATTTTAAGAAAAATCGTAATCGTCTTAGTTTAAATTTATTTATTTTTTAAAAAAATGTATTTCTAAGACGGTTCTTATGAAAATTGTTTTAAAATATAGGTATTCTAAGACGATTCTTTGTAGAATTTATAAAACTATTTTAGAAATACATGTTACTTTTTTTTTTAAATTAAAAAAAAATCTTCTAAGACGATTCTTTAAAGGAACTGTCCTAGAAAGTGAGTGACACAAAGACGGTTGTATAACCGTCTTAGAAAGTGATGACTTTCAACGACGCTCGATACAAAACGATTGTAAACATCTTAAAAAAGGTTAAACGATCGATGTAGAATGTGCTTTTTGTAATAGTGATACTTGTTAAACTGATAGTAATAATTTCAAAATATAAAAAAAAAAGATTTTGGATTGAACCACTTAACTATTTTTTTATTTTCTGTTTTGAACCACTTAACTATGAAGCATTGAAGCTTGTAAGAAACATATATGTAGCAGCATTAACCATACTAACCACATGGATTTGACAATCATCACATCAACATCAAAATATCTTAAATCCAAGTTAATTGGGATTGGTGATAGATGAACTAAATTATAGATACAAGAAAAAAAAAAGGAAAGGGAGAGGGGAAAAAAGGAAAAAAAAAAGATAAAAGAAAGGAAAAATAAGCTAAAAGAAAATAAGAGTGAAAGGAGGAGGGAGAAATGAAGAGAAAAAGAACTAAAAAATGGACTGACTGAAACATAGAGATAATAATGGGTCTAGCTCTCCACCAAGCTTATAATTTTTCTCCACTTCGTCCTAAGACAAATCGTCCTCCAATCTATATCACTTTCCATTAGATCTTGTTTAACTATCTTTCCCCATGTAAATTTCGGTCTATCTCTACCTCTCTTTATGTCAAGCTCTTGGTAACAAACTCTTGTACTTGCAGGAGCATTCAGTGGTCGTCTCATTACGTGCCCAAATCACTTCAATCTATACTCCCTCATCTTTTCACTCATCGGTCATATTCTCATTTCTTATCTTAACCATTTTCGTATAACCACACATTCACCTTAACATCATTTATTTTACCCTTATTTTATGATCATGTTATCTATTTGCTGACCACCATTGTGCTTCATATAACATTGTCGATCTTACAACTGTTCTATAGAATTTTTCTTTTAGCTTAAGGGAAATTTTGCAATTACACAAAAATTTAAATGCACTCCGTCATTTCATCCATCATGTTCTGATTCTATGATGTACATCCACATCAATCTCACTACCTTTTTACAAAATTGATCCCAAATATCCAAAAATATCTTTTTTGGGTACATCTTGACCAAGTAAATGCACGGTGTCTTAATCACCATCTTTTATCCACGAAAAGTCACACTTCATATACTCTATATTGTTCTACCTTATCGTGAATCCTCTATACTCCAAAGTGTATTTTCACAATTCAAATTTCTTATTAACATCATCTTTGATCTTATCAATAAGTACAATATCATATAGAAAAAACATACACCACGGCAAATGGATCTGACAATAAATAAATAAAATAATAACCACCTGGATGAGTTGGAATCGATTCTACAAGTTTGCATGCGGATTAGTGAGGATTAAAACTTACAATACAATGCATTTTATATGCAATATAATTATACTTACACAAAAGTAACAATACTTACACAAGAAACTGGAGATTATAAGAACTTATATGAAGTATTTTTTGCAATATCCTTGTAAGGACGGTAGAATTATTGTCCTAATGTGAGAATGATAAATCTGAGACTTATAACCATTAATAAGTGATAAAGATTTGTAATCACCGGATCATATACATGAGTTATATGTGACTTTTAAAACATTCACATAATTTTTTTCCTGCCGATTAAAAAAAAATAACTCACGTAATTTGATGGTGTTATGATTATTCATAATAAAAGATAATGTTATATGTTTAATTTTTTTCATTATCCTAAAATAATTCCTTTACTCTATTAGAAATGAGAAAAATAAATTTGGATCATACAATCTTTTTATATATACAACAAATAAGTAATTTTTAATATTTTTTCTTCAATTAACAATAAAAATCAAGAACCCAAATCAATTAGTTTTAATTATTCCCTTTCCCATACTTTACATCCTAGTGGATAGTAACTGATTTTTTAATCAACTCATTTATATGATATCAGTTGTGTTTAAGTTTGAAATTGAGTGAATATCTACCTTTAATAGTTATTTAATAAAAACTTAACGCATGAATATTTTCTAATTGATCAAATTTATTGAAATAATTTCAATGAAAAGATAACAAGAAAGACACAATTTATTTTTGAAAACTTAATTAACCAAACAAACTTCTCAAGATAATAAGAAAACGTCTAAATAAAATCCACAAAATTATTCCACAAGTTTGAACTTAAGACATCAACTCCACAATCCTCTTGATCCATTAAAGTATTCCACAAGCTTGAACTCGTGGGCTCCTCGTCAGCTCGTCCACAGAAAATTCTTTTTGGATTTTCATTTTGTCGGACAACACCTCTTTATTCTGAGCTACTAACAAGATTTTACAACCCTTATGGTCATTCCCAAAGGGTATTCCAATATTGGCCAAGTTGATTTCACCTTGAACATCATCAAGGATGATAAGGATCTTGTCCTCCATCTTTATTCTCTCATACAAACGGGTAGCTCTTTCCTCTAGAGTTTTCTCATGGAGTTGTAGACCCAATGCGTTCCCAAGTTCTCCTTGAATTCTTTTTAAATCTACCTTTTTCATCACGCTTGTCTTTAAAACCACATTAAACAGTCCATCCCTCTCAACTCTCCTGCTAACTTTCTCCACCGCATTTTCCCTGTTCGCAGTACTTGATCCATAAATTCCAACTATGACAATATTTGGTTGTGTCAGAGTCGTTATTATTTCATTCAAAATTATGGTTGTGGATTCAGGGGGCATAATACTCTCGTGACGGCCTGAATTGATCACTGGTAGTAAAATAATAAAAAAAATAACTGATCACATATCAATTATCATAAAAATCATAATTATACTAATGAAAAAGTTACAAAATTATAGAGCTATAATGAAAGGAAGAGATTCAATTCTTAAAATTCAGATAAATAATTCTACCACAAGAAATCTATATTATACTAAATATCATTATTAAAACTTTAAAAGTATAATTCTGCTTCAAATTTTGTTAAAACAAAATTTAATTTTTAATTTATGAGATAACAAAATAATATTCATGGGGGAAGGGGAGGCAAGTCCACCCTAACATGAATATTTCGTCCGAGGATATTTTTTTCACTCCTCAAGTTTATTAGGAAAATTGTAAACATTTATTGATTTATAGGAAGAATTGAGGTTGTGGAAAGAGAGATGAAAAGAAAAGAAAAATAATAAATATATAATAAATGATGTAATAAAAAAAATAAAGAAGAAAAAAGATGAAAATGAAATAAAAGAAAATAAAGTATATGTTTTAGGTACCCTTACTTGAACTATCGGCAACCAAGTCCTCCATTAGCATCGTCGAGTCCCCCTGTTCGAATTGCTTGCGTGGCTCCTCCTTTTGCAACACAAATTAGACATTAGACAGGAGTGCATCAAAGCATACATATATAAAAAACAAAAAAGGAAATGCATAAAAATGAAAAGAGAGAAAAAGAAGTACGTAGGAGAGATCCAAATCCATGAGTTAGTTAGTTACCGGTGAATTCATTATGAATATTTGAAGGAAAAGATGGACGTCGAGATGGATATATTATAGCAGTGAGGCAATGAAATTTGTGTTTGCTTGCTTCTCTCCCTATTCCTTCTTCCTTTTACGTTTTTATAATGGGAAATGTACGTCTAGGTCTGTTCAATGCAACGCCGCTGTAGCTTCCAAACCACCATTCGTTGACTCGTGAAGCTTCCTGGCAAGGATAACAAATCAATGTTTACCCAATTTTAAAATCGGACCCCATGCATGCCAGCTCAATTACTTCCACAGTTTGGTTTCATTGTCCAATAGACACTAGTTGATATATAACAAATGTATTTTTTTTAGGGTGATATTATGAATAAATATTTGTATGTAATAGAAAAAACAAATAAGAAAATAGATGAAAATGAAATAAAAGAAAATAAAGTATATGTTTATAGGTACCCTTACAAATGAAATAAATGAATGTTTGCCCAATTTTAAAAATCGGACCCCATGCCAGCCCAAAATTTTTTATATTAATTTTAATTATATAAAATAAATATTTATTTTATACAATTCATAAACTAAAATGCTAGTTTTAGATTTAAAAATGAGTCGTTTAATTTGAAATTGCACCAAAGCAGGTCCAAATGAACAACGATATTATTTATAAAATTTTACTTTTGAAATAGTACTTTAATTTTCACACACTAATATAGAAATGAGCATGCAGGCAAGACTCTCACCGCAAAATTCATGTGCTGGTTAAAATTTATTAATAAAAAAAGAATCACTAAATACTACTTAAAGACCCACCAAATTTTATTGCATGTTTTCAATCAATTTGGATCATTAAAATAGTATTTAAAGAAAGATATTAGACAAACACACCTGTCAAACATATTTTTAAAAAATAACTAAACATGATCTTATCCTGTGCACAAGATACCCTAATGCCATTTTTTTCTTCTATCCATGTGTTTCTTTTTCTCGATTTATGTGTTGGTTTGTTACTTTGTTTGGTTATTTTCGTAATTTATGCAAATGATGAATGTGTCGGCTGGTTCTTTTTTATATAAAAATGGTATTAGGGTGGAATTTTTAATAATTTGGATGTTAACTTTTCAACTTTTTTCTCAAAATAAGAGTAAACAAATTGTTTTTTATTTCAAAAAAAGTGTTTTTATAAAAAAATTAATTACACATGTTACAACTTAATTCATATTTTTTTTTAAAGTTGTCACCTAACTATTTTACTTATATATATATATATATATATATATATATATATATTATAACCCGATTTTCCCTCTGCCTCTAACATGTTGAATTAGACATAGAGGAAAAAACATGAATCAACGACGAAGAGTAGAAGAAAACTGATGTTTGCGACGGTGGTGGGAATAATTATAAGCAAGCATCTTGTCTCTTGGGGGCAAGCAATCCTTGATGATAGGGTGGCTGAGAAAATTGGTGTTCCATGCAGAGATGTCACAATGTTTCAATGGGTCAACTATTTGCATTGACCCAACTTCCTCCCAAATGGGAAGCCAGTAAGGGATCCATCCAAATGCAAGGTCAAGATACCCAATACTGTCCCCTCCAAAGAATTTCTTCCCCTTAATAATCTCTTCTTCTATTCTATCAATTACTTCTTTGGCTTCCTTCACACTCTTTTCCTGTTCATCCCCACTGCTACACATTGCAACATATGATGTCTTCACAAGCTGTTACATATTCATAATACAGGCGTTGAAAATGAGTTATCAAATTTATATACAGACCATGTGTATGTATATATTACCGTAAAAGCTAGAGAGAGGGGTTTTCTTTCTTCCTTTTTTTTTTTTGGCTTACTTCATGTTGCACGTTGGAAATAATCCAAAATTGTAGTATAGATTTGACGATGCATATAACTTTGAATAGTCCTAATTTCTCGTAGCAATATCTGATGAAGACGTATTTTATGTCAAAATGCTCGAAATTAAGATAAGTAATTAGATAAACAAAGAATAGCTTTCAATTCACTAAATGAATAGATAAAATATCAGAAAACAAAATTTTTTTTTAGGACTCCGAAGATTAAAACGCAAATTTGAGGTACTTAGAGGCCTCTTTTGGGAAAAGAAGTCCCTTTCTCCTCTCAATTTTGAGCGCGGGGCCACCGATTTCGTCTCAATCGGACGTCCCGATCAAAAGTTATGGCCTTCCGTAATTTACGAAAGCACAGCGAAAATCCCACACCCTCGTTTTTGCCTGCCACGTGTCATCACCTACTCAAATACGTCCAATTTGGACGTGTTTAAACACGCCCCAAATGGACGTATTTGAGTACCCCATTTTGCTAAATATTTGATCATTTGCATCATTTTTCTAATTATTTATTTAATTTATATTATTTTTAATTTTTAGCCCATATATAAGAGACAATACACAGATGACGCTCATAATATTAATTCAGAAAATCAAAATTATGGTCAATCTTAAGTTTAAACATGTTATTAAATATATGCATGTGATATGAGTTCCTACCAAAAAAGGTATACCACCCATGTTTTAGACACTCATGATATCCCGTACCTAACGAGTAACGACCACAATTAGATTAAATTTGTGTTTGAAGGAAAAATATATTTAGACATCAATTATGCTATTTTACATTTAATATAGAGATAAAAGAGAGATATGTATAAATATAATAGGTGATATCATAGAAAGAGAAAAATTAAAAAAAATAAAAGTGTCGATAAAATATTTAAAATGATAAGATATTCAAATATCATGGATGACAGATCTATATTTGAGAGAGAATGGGGACAACGTAACTGTTCCTCCTAGATTTTTATTTCTTCTTTATATATATTGTGTGATTATAAATTATTTCTAAATTTAAAACACATTTAAGAATTAAGTTGTAATATCAGTTTTTTCGCAATAATTTATATATTTTGACTTTTCTCAGATATAAAAAAAATATTTTAAACATAAGAAAATTTTAATTAATTTTATCTCATTTAATATTATTATTTCTAAAATACTCTTTATTTAATTGAAATTTTAGTTTCAATAATTTTTTTATAATATCAAATTTCAATAAAGGATAAATTAGAAGAAAAAATATTTTTAATTAAAATATGTGTAATTATATGCGATTAATTAGCATGAATTAATTTTTATTTTATATTTTATATTTGAGACCGGAAAAAAAGTATGTAAATATTACTTCCCCAACTAAAATATTATAGATCCTTGACTGTGGTTGATGTTTGAATTATGATGAGAATTTATAGAGGGTACGTATCAAAACTTATTTTTGGATAATGTACTTTATTGTGTCTTTTGCCGTTAACCTTAAGATGCTTTGGTGGTAAAAAAAAAAAAAAAAAAAAAAAAAACTTATGATGATTTTGCGAGGGTCTAAATGATACCTTAAACATGCACTTAGCATAACATCAAATTACCTCACATTAAACAACTGTTAGATATATGCTACTATTTATAGTTTAGGATATTTTTAATGCTCTCATATATAATAAGAAAAATATATTTAAGATTTAATTCAAAGCTTATTGCTCGATAATAATTGGGCATACCAATGGTTAATTACAGAGTAAAAAAGCAGAATTATTTTACGTAATAAATCATTTTTATACTTTTAGTATGATAAATTATTTTCAAAATAATTAAGAATCTATATCTTTTTCACCTCTTAATTTATACTATTAATGCATAAGTTAGAAAATTTGTTACAGTGTTATTTTAAAACCATTTATTGAAATAAATTTCACTGAGCAATGCCAAGATTTAAATTAAATTCATGCACACAAAACGTTATCATACTATGCCGATTCTTCAAATTTGGTTTGACAAATTTTAAGTGGGTACGTTTAAAGGACATGTATCTGACCACCAAACCGTGTGAATTTTTCTGTGCTGCGAGCAGTATTGCCATGTGAATTTGATGATACATACATTTTCTGTGAAAAAGATTAATAAGAAAAACGCGCTCTACGGAACTTAAAACTTGAGGAAATGTGTGATTTCTATTTTGAATGTTTTGGAATTACACAATGTGCTTGAATAAGAATCTGTCTTATAAGGCGGTTACGAATTTGCTCACATTATTTATTCTATAATTTTGAATCTGTTCTTCGTATACGTACTGTTTATGTGAAAACAATAGACCCATACGACGCATGAACAATAAATATCAAAAGCCAGAAAACAATAAATGACTTGTTGATACATATGTAAACAATATATAACATTTAGGTTAATAAATATATTTTACGATAAAAATTGATAGAATCCCTGTATTTTAACTTGATCAATCTGGTCTTGAATTGAACTTAAAAGAAAACAATGGTTTTTATCTTTCATGCAGATAATTTTCATCATGAAAAAGACAAAAATCACTACTTTTATTTATAAAGTTTAGAAATTAAATTGATTAAAGTTGAAGTTTTGAACTAAAATAAAGTTTCATGCAAAATACGCTGATATTCTACCCTTTTTATTTTTCTGAAGGCTGATATTTTACCCTAACATGTATAAATAACAGTTTTTTTTTTATCAGCTATGGTTTTAACACAAAGTCGTAAATTTTCCCGTATATTTTAATTTGTGATCGATTTTTTCAATGGAATATACAGCCGTTTTGAGACAACTTGTTTTAGAAGTCTAACTTGTTTTTTTTTTTTTTTTTATCGAGGGTGAAACACAAATTCATAGTGTGTTGTTTTACATAAACATCCTGTAGAGTGTAGATAAGAAATTTAGGATTTATACTTTTTTAGTAAAGCCATACTGAATTTTTAATTAATTACATAATTAGAGAAATCTATCAAATCGTTCCATAATTATGATAGAAGAAATTTTGGATGAAACTTCATTGCTGATATATGATATATATTGGTCTTGTAAGTTAATAATTCATATATAGCTTATTGTAAAGAAAATATAAAAACACATTAAAAATTATGATAAATATATTAATATTTTTAATAATTTTTAATATAGTAACTAATATCTATTACTGGCTAATAATTAATTTCTATAACAATATATTGCAAAACACTGTTGATGTGTTACTCTTTCGGTCTTTCTTCATGATGGTGGAGAAAACTAATAATTTTGCATCCTAAAATCAGCTACAAGGTTGCTTTATATGCTATGATGGTGTTTTCTCCTAAATCCTAATGCACGGCGATGGCATTATTGTGACAGAGAGAGATAATTCCAAAACAAAAGCAAAAGGAAAGATGTTAGAAGTTTTCAATAGCCGACAAGATCGAGGCGACAAAAAGAGGTCAGAGCGGGTCCTGAATAATGCAGAACGAGTAGGAGAAAAAAAAAAGTATTAATTTTTTAATAAAATAAATAAAATCTTATTAAATAGTATATGCTTAGAAGTCGATTTATACTAACTTAATATTAGTATCTCAACTTCATTCCCCCGTTGGTTTCAATTTGAAGTTTTCATTTGGGACCTAAGCGCCTTTCCTTCATAAAACAAATTAATATTTTTAATAACTTTATATAAATTATGAATTTTAATTTAAAATTAAGTTATAATTATATATTGTTACAGTTATTAGCATCACATTTTATATATAAAAATATAATTAATATAAATATTTTTACATATTATAAATGCATTATCTTAATTTTTTTGCACATTAATAAAGTAGTTTTAATATAATTTAATATTAATTCAAAATTTTATAAAAAAATATATGATATAAAGTATAAACTTTAGTTAATAAATAAATTTCAAATTAAATTTATATAATAAAATATGTAAAAGTGACTTGACTTGATGACTTTTTTCTTAAGAGACTTGATGACTTCTAAATATATTAGACTAATATAATATCTGAGTTATGATGGGTGGAACGTGTGTGTCACTTCACTGTACCACAGAATCTTAGTCACTATTTTGATTTGGATTAAGGCCTGATGCCTCTCCCTTGATGCTGAAGACTTATTTAATTCCTGATAGTATTTTACATGTTTTGTTGGTAATTTGGCACAGTAGACGACGATAAGACTTATTTATAAAGTTTTATAATGTCACAAATTGTATTCCTCTAAATATATTTTTTTTTTAATTTTGCTTCCCAATTTATTAAATATCGATAATTTTATTTCATGTAGAAAAATTGTCACAATTAAAATATTTCATCATTTTTTTTAAACCGTTACAATTAGGAATTTTATTTATTAAATGTGACAGTTTTTTTTTTTTACATGAGAACGAAATTTGTAATGATTTGTAAATTAAGAGACAAAGTTGATGAAAAGAATTTCTTGAGGAAAAAATTTGCAATATTGTAAAACTTTGAAAACAAAAGGTACAATTAAGCTTAAAAAATGATATAAAGATTAAAGTGATTGTTTTTTAAATTTAGGAAATTAAATTGAAACAATTTTCTTCTTTGTAGAGTGTAATGATGCCATAATCTAATAATATAGGAAAAGAATAATATATTTTTAGCTCAAATTAACAAATCAACGACTTTTGTTGTTTGCAATTTTAATTATATATGTCAATAACAGTATTTGAAACGTAACATTTTGTGTAAACTATCCGAACTTCTCTAGTCCTTGATTCCTTGTTCTCTTTCACAAATACTACATTGGATGCTACTGCAACTAGCTTGTTTCCAAAGTCTACAGTTCTTTGTCTCACTAAGCACGCCTAGGTTATCCAACATGTTACAACTTACGTGTATCACTTCCGAATTTTATTCCCTCATAAAGTCCTTATTGTAATGGGATTTTGTCATTATCAATTAAGGACATATTACGTATTGAATTTCCGATGAGAAATTATTGGTTATTGGTGTTGATCTTTTTTTCAGCAATAAAATAGTTATATTAAAATAAAAGAGGCATCAGAAATGTCATAATCACGTACAAATCATAACTGTACCAGAAACTCCAGTACCGACGACAAGTCAAGTTGAGTTGTTATGTGTTGATATATTATTCTTGGCCCGAGAAAGTTTGGGCTTTTCCTTGGACTGGGTTTGATTATTTGAATTTTTGGGTCAACGAAAACAACCAACCCAACATACGCTAGGCCCAACAGAAAGCCCACAATAGAGAAATAAAATAATGGCAAATATACAGAAATAAACAAACAAGGCATGCTTCCTAGCTAGTTACTATTTTTCATTTATTTTAATTACTAAAAGCATTATATGTTTTCTATTATATAGTGAAACTTATTATACATTTGAGTTTTATATGAATTGTGTAGGATATGAATATTCATGGAATTGTAAAAGAAATTACCATTTCAATATTATATATACATTAAACCATATAGTATATATAATTTTTTACATATTTAGCAACAAAAAGTAGCTTTATAAAAAATATTTACGTTTAACAGCTTTACTCCAAAATATAATGATGAATATATTTTTTTGTATAATTTAAATGTTGAGTATAAAAAACATAAATTTAAATTGCGTATAAAAAAATAAATTTATATATTATAAATAATATAGAATTCTGAGTGACTTTCTTATTTCTGTGTTAAAATGATTAAATGTACTATATATACTGAAATTTAATTGTTATTGTAATTTTGAAATATGAATTGATAAAATAATTAAATCATTTTACAATTATATTCTAAATAAAAATAAATTGATATTTTCATAATATTTTAGGTTTATAGACAATACTTTCATTTGAATAATGTAAATTATAAAAACAGTCAAATTAAAAAATTATAAAAAATACTTTGAATAATGAGAGTTGTAATAACAATTATAAACCCTAAACTTCAAGTTTAACAAATATAATACATGTGATGAATGATGACTGGATGTTAAAAAGAAAGAAATGTATAAGAGTGGTATAAAAGAAAATACATGCATATGAGTAGAGAAAAAATTTTCGAATTTAATATGGGACTTAGTAGTATATACACAAAGTTTTTCCTGAAGATACTTGGCAAAACGTACTTTTCATTAAATGGTTTTTAAGTGTGTGTGTGTGTGTGTTATATCAAAAACATTATCATGCCTATTAGAACTTGAATTATTAAATAAATATTTTCAAGGAAAATGTTCAATCGTAAGAAAGATATGTATAATTAAACACGATGGAATTAAAAAAAAGTTAAAATATAATTCATTTATAATTAAAAACTTTTGTGAATATTTAAAATATTTAAAATAATTTCCAACATTTAAATTTTAAAAAGTTCTATAAAAAATGACACGTGTGTTATTCTTCTAGGGAAGAGTAGAATATTAAGATATTAAATTACCATCAAAAGAGTGTAGTTTAATTTAATATGCAGAAATGAATAATTTACAAAAAGAAAACACCATAAATAAAAATAGGATTAAAAAGTGTAAATAATGCATGGGGCCGCCTTATCTGCAAACAATAAGAGTAGCCCTCATAGAGTTCTTCCGACTTCCGCTGAAGTCCCGTGACTAAAGATTCCCTTGATACGTAAAGCAGCTTCTTGCTAGAAAATGGTTTCCAGATGTTTAAATTGCCCGTTCAATGTACGTAGCTATCCATGATCCCATTGGTAATTAAGGAATAAAAAACGATGCTACAGAAGTATTTGGTCATATATGTACTATATATCCTTTGAAAAACCCAAGACCATATGCAGCAAAGAATTAAAAGAATAATCAAGCATGTACGTACAAATTAAACATCTTATGCATAAAAATGACCGTATATGAACAGCTCAAGTCTTATACAAAACGGAGCTTGTTTTATTTCATATGCAGACAAATCTTCTTAGTTCTAATTGTCTAATCTGATTGTCTAAATAGTCAAGTTAAGACCATTTTATTTTATTTTCTCATATAGTCTAGTTAATTATTTGTGTGAGTGTGTTATATATTTTCGGAGGTTTATAAACTATTACTGTACGTATAATGAAGTTGATTCCACATGCATTTGTCTTGTAAACTTTTAAGGAAAAAAACTGATAGAAATTGATGTTCATGTGACCGAGTACAGTTATAGATGTTTTCAAGCTTGAGTGTATATGGCATATGCGTGGTCATTTGCCTAAGAAAACTAATGATCACATAGTAACCCAGACGAATGCCTGGTGTAGCACGTATGACAGACTCATTTATCACGAGCACACGATTCCTGGTACTGCAAATGATTGAGTAAAGAACTCCATGTGTGTTTTGTCGGAAGAGCTTAAACGGTAAGAAGAAAATATATTATTTTTTTTTATTATTTTAAAAACAGGAAGTTTGTGTCATTGGTGTATCTCTTTGGAGTACTCCTAGTACTCTTGCTGGTAATAAAATTCTGGTTTTACAGATAAAAAATAGAGTTTAACCATTAATTAGCAGATCGATACCACAGTCCACGGCCAAGAAAGAAATTTAATCCATTCTAGCAGAGAGGGCAAGTAAAAAAATAATTCATTTCTAAAGGCTATTCGATTACACGTCAACAACGAATCAATCACGGTGTATGATGTACCATCTATTCTTATTTTGTTATGATATATATTAATCTAACCATAATTAACATTTAATCAAAGATTTTTTAACACGGTATTGATTACACTAGTATGGAAAGAGAAAAGATATAACTACACTTTATGTGAAAATTGTATCACTCATTTTTTCCCAGTATCTCACGGCTGAAAATTGTAGATTAATTTCCGAAGAAATAGAGTATTAATTAAGAAATAATTCTTCACCACATAAATATTGTTCTATTCACAAATTAAACCTATGAAATATATTTAAATAACATAAACTATTTATCACTTGAGTTACACTTTGTGAGTATTGTACCACTCGTCCTCCTTCTCAATCTTTATGTCAAAACTTATAACTACACTTTTTTTTACTGCAACTTATAACTACATTTAGAAATGACGGACTATATTATTTTGTAATCAAATTTAATCCTAGAAATATTTTAGTCCAAATTTAAACAATAACCTTTTCAGAGTACGGGTTCATTAAGTGCAGGATTAATTTACCTCCTAAAAAATATGACATACATTATCTTATATATCTTTTTTATCCATAACAATTAAATATATTATTAAAAAATTTATAAGATTCATATATTTTATTTTACCAATTGAATTAGACTCTATTAATATACGTTATATTATATATCATGATTTTTGTTGGCGCAGCACTTTTCAGTCTGGATACTTAAATTTGAATGAGATGAATTAAGTTTATGATTAAACTTATGAAATAAAAAATTAAAAAAAAGTACTGTTAATGCTTGTGCACTTGAGCCATTATCTTGCCAATCAAGACCGTTTACGCGAAGCAGCTCACTAAGTTAGGAAGTACATGAATTTTCTAAAGCTAACATTAATATGGAAAATAAAGTCTCTGCATATAAAATATATTAATATGGTCAAGCCACATTAATTGGTAAGATTCAATATGAAACTTTCCAAGAATTAATAACGCAAGACAAATCTAAAAGATTGATATAGTGTTGTAAGGTCTTATTATATTCATATGAGTGAGAACAATTTATTTAATAGAAAAATTTGTGTTCGATTTCTATTATGTGTAAAATTTTATTGAGTCAAAATAATCATGTATTGCAAAATTAGTCTCCAACCTAATAGATTGAGAGACATCCATAATCTCTGAACTAAAAAAAATAAAGCAAAAAGATGGAAATATCTGTCTAACCCTCATTGATAGCTACGTTACTCAAAATAAGAAGACACTTCATAGTAAATTCGCTTCAATCCATGGATCTTAGTTGTGCTCGATATTGTCAACTTCGTATCCATCAATTGAATAACGTATTTCTTTCATTTTCTCACTAAATGGAGGAAGGTTTTCAAAATAGCCATGTGGAAGAGAAGAGCCGACCCAAACGACCACACAAGCATGCATGCAATATCCCTAATCAAAAGTCAAAACTATATGGTAGCTAGTCATCAAAGCAGAGCAGAGCATGACTTCTCAAAAGCTATGAACTCGAAAATAGTTTTGTCAACTATGACATGAACAAGGGTCGTGTCAATTTATAACATAATCGAAAAAACTACGTGGCTTCATTTTCATCATACTACAATATTTCGTGTGAAGCTTGTTTAACCCTTGTCTGTGATGTAACTATGTGACACCTAGTCAGAACTCAGAACGTGCCTTACTTGCTCAGTGGGAAAGAGTTGAATATTACTTGTTTGAAACACAGTTCTTGGTTCTCTCAATTCGAAATTTAACGTTGTTGCACGTTTCAACGGTTGGACCACGACTAAGTTTTCGACTTTATCACGTATATAGACACCCCCTCACGTAAACTTTCACCTTTCTACGTATAAAGGTATGCGTTGAAAAATGCTTGAAATTTTGTATCTACTTAATTTTATTATTTCACAAGTCAAGTAACTAAAGATCCTGCTGAGATCATCTAATTAAGATTTAAATTTCAGTATATTACATCTAACATTCTTAATTTATTTATCATCTATCCAAATAAAGTATATTCATATTAAAAAGATGTAACATTTATTTTCAATTGCATAATATTATTAATGTGTTAACATTAATTAATACTAAAACTCTTGTAATCGCAACATAAACATTTAAGATTTAAGATATAAGAATATTTTTTATTGTTAAATTTTAAATTGAGATTTTAAATATTTTTTGATAGATCTTATAATATCCTATAGAATTGAAAATCTCTAAAGATTTTTTTTATTTTTTTTAATAATATATCTCATTTTAAGGTATTCTTTCATTTTCATTTTCTATCGTGAATATTTATTAATCTTCTTTATTGAAAGATTTAATAAAAATCAAATTTTAAATTTAAGATCTTATACTAAAAATACGCTAATACAAACTGGATCATTGATCCCATTTTATATAATTGTGCCTTAACAAACTTGTGTCAGAACAATAAATTCAAAATTATAATCTCCGTTAACTTTTTTTTTTTTTTTGGTGAATGCTAGTCTCCGTTAACTGGCAATAGTGTGTTGAAGATGACAGATTCATGTACTTATTTAATTTGGAATTCATCAGAATGACATTATTTGTGGAGAAAGTTATAAATGTCTATACAACCTTCAACAAAAGAAAAGCCTGACAACCGGCAGAAAAAAAGTCTAAAATAATATCAAGAGCTTGTTTGTTTTCTTATTTTTATTTTTCAACGTGGGCTTGTAGAGGACAGAGGACAATAATCTTACAGGTTAGTGTATGATAAATATGGGGTCGAAGGAGACACTGATAAGCTTGGAATTAAGAAAGAAAGAAAAAAGAATTTGGATCGAGGAGCAGAAGAAAATGAATTGAAGAGTAGAAGAGGAAAAAAGATGTGCCACTGATTATAATACATGTTACACTGATGACTTGAACGACAATTAGTATTAACTCAGTATTTTTAAAATCATTCACTTTAAAAAAATCAAAACCAAAACAAAGATATTTCTATAGATTAGAACTAAATTTACCACCAAGCTCGGAATTTTTCAGCTTATGTTAAATATTCGGAATAAGAGTTTTATGGTCTAAATATATTAATCCTATTTTATTTGAGTAAAATTATTTTCCACGCAAGGTGCATGTAATTACTACAAACTAATTAATATTAGAACTTAATTTTGAAATATTTATAACAAAAATATTTAATGAATTACTAATTATAAGAATACAAATGATAGTGTTGAATTAATATTGGATTGTCATTGGTTAATTAATTAATAAAAGAGTAGAGATCTAAATCTAAAAAATAAAAATTAAATTAAACTTCAAAATATTCATAACAATTAAAAATATATTTAAGTTTAATGAAATTTTATTAAACTAATGCGCGTAGACAGCATCCGCACGTGGAGATAAGTGTGACATGATAATAATGAATGTGTGGAGTGTAAGATAATGACGTGGATCGACAGAAATAATGCTGCTATATGGAACAACTGCAGTTAATTTGTCTTAATTTTGGAGAAAAAAATTCAAAAAGAGAGTCATGCATGATAAAAAAAAATGGTAAAATTAAATATAATTTCTTAACAATATTGGAGCTAAAAAAACAAATCAAAATTTTAGTTGATTAAGTAAGTGTGTGTGAATTGTTGTAACTTTTTAAAATTTATTTTAGATTCCCACAAATAAAAAAAGTACTAAAAAAACAAAATGTAACTTATGTTATTATGTTAACTAATGAAAACACAGACATTTCGTATCTATTTGTATTTTTAATTTTTGATAAAATATAATGATTTAATATTGGAAAAAAAAGCAGAAAATAAATAGATGATACGAATTGCACTTTCTAATCACGAATTAATCTAGCCAAGTTGCTATTTAACTTTGTAATTATTGGGTTGAGATCGAATCTTTATATGCTAATTTTTTTTTATGTCTTGTATACTCATTCTTAGTAATTACTAGTAGTAATATTTTCGTTAGCTATTATTTTTTTTATCAATAATAAAAAGATATTCATTAAGATAGAGGATCAAGGGTACAAGGGGTACCCACCCTTATAAAAGAGAGTATCCTTATGTATACATATATGAAAAGCGTATCTATATAAATCCTAGCTCCTACCCCCATCGAACAACGAACCCTCCATGTAGGAAAAAACATTAACTCTAAAAAACACCAATGTACCTTTGTAGCCTTACAAACCCATCCCTGAAAAGACCTGATCAAATAAGACACAATCCTGTTCAATTGGCCAGCAAATAAAACAAATATCGAAAGTTATTGGATGCTTTCATATGGTTGCAGCTATTAGTACTTATCTTAATTGTATAATAAATAACAAACCTTCATATCCTTTGCATTAGCAAACAAGTCGGGGTTTTATAATTTTTTATATCTTATATGACTATTTCCAGGCTAGTACTCAGTAAAAAAAGAAAAGTACAAAAAGGAATTTTTTCCAAGCGTGTTATTAAAATATTTATTCGTTAATTTACTAAAATAGAGTCAGCAAAAGAATAATGGACTCTCTCCAACTATTTAAAATATTGTAGTATTGAACTGAGTCAAGTAAATAGCCCGGTCCAATTATATTATCAGTTAAATACTTGGGATTATAACAACTCATTTGGTTTGCATATTTATTTAATAGTTAATACTAGCATAATTTAGAATTATTATACTGATCACAACATATATACAAGGCGCGGTCAACAAATTTTATATGCATAATTGGTTCTCTCTTGGTGATATGGTTTTCGGTGGACCTTAATTTGCAGTGCTCATAACCTTCCTATTTGAGGTTCTTTTGGTTTAACTTTAATTAAGATAGCAGGTTTTAAGGTTAGGGGATTACAAACAGCATACAACATATATACTGTATATAGTACTGCATAGCTATAAAGATCTGGGCAGGGGAAATTTTTGTATTTGCTTGCCTCTGTGTACTGTGGTAGGGTACCCCTGTTGTACCTAAAGTTTTATAATACTTTTATCTGGCTGATAGAAAAAAACAAATTTTATATACTTACTAGAATCAGTTTAAGATCTTATCGGCAAATAGTTCAAATGGCTTGCGCTTTGAATATTATATATATATATATATATATATATATATATTACTTGTGAAAAGGATTTAATTGTATGTGTTATAGTTGAAAAATTAATCTCATCCTAAAAAATTTATATATTAAAAATCAAGTTTAACAATATTAATATTTAGATGTTAAAATTTATTATTTTACACCACTTTTTAATTAAGTATTAGTAAAATAATATCCGCATACATTTCTTTAACCGAAATGCAAAGTGTGAAAATAATGAAGAGATTTTGATGTGTGAATATTATTTCCCAATTAAAATCTAATATATAGCAATTAATTGTAATGCTACATACATAGAAAAAAAAAACTAGAAATTTGACATATATATTTTCATCATTCAGAAAATCTTCGCTCCGTATGTCAAACAGGTTCACGTCAAATCCTATCCCACTAACATAAATGCATGTAAAAGCATTAAAAGAAATCATGCGGTAGAAAGACAGATAGAAGAAAGGTCGTTGAGTTTCGTGCACGGATCTATATTTACAACAAGTAATAACATTACTCTATTTATACACTATAATAATATCACAACCTTCCAAATAAAACATATAACCATTTTTATAGTTTCTGGTAAAAGTATTTAATTGAAGATATAAGAAGCGGTTTTGATAAGTTATGCTTAAGAAAAAAAATTATTAAAGATATAAGTTCATAATCTTTAATATTATTAAAATATTAAATGACGTAAATTTGTGATGGAGCATTATCAACAAATATCTGCGGTGAGAAATAGGAACAGAGAATAGGCGATGCTGGCTGGCTGGCTTTCAAGTTTTAATATTAATGAATATAAAATTCAACAACCATATATACCAATCAGTTTTGTCGTGATCAATTAGTAAATATTATTTCAAAGAAAGAAGAAACATGGGTATTTAAAAGGAGGGCAAGGGTGTTGGGAACCTGATTAATTAAGGTGCTCGATCTGCTTCCTTCTGAGGTAGCTAGAGAACCTTCGATCTGAAGATGGGAAGAGCTCCTTGTTGCTCTAAAGTAGGGTTGCACAGAGGTCCATGGACTCCTCGAGAAGATGCATTGCTCACCAAATATATTCAAGCTCATGGAGAAGGCCAGTGGAGATCACTACCAAAAAGAGCTGGTAATAATAATTTTCTACCAATTCATTTCTTACCCTCTCTCTCTATATATGATTCCTCCTCTTGATCACCTTTCCATGTATAATCTGGCTTCCTCATCTGATCTCATATTATGTTCTTTTTTTTTTTTTTTTTTGTACATGTTCTTCATTTGTTTGTTCCTTCTTAATCAATCCTATATATTATTCATAAATTAACATCTTCATATATATTTCTTTTTTATTTTTCCTCTTTAATCTTTATTATTATTTTTATTGTTGTTATTGTTATCGTCAAACCTTCGTTATATATAATATTTTGTGAGTTTGTGTAAACGGCATCTTTCTTTTCTCGTTACACCATTATATTTGATTGTCTTTATTGTATTAAATTTTATTTTCTAAACTTAATTTTTCAGATTACTTTATATCTTTTTTTTATTCTTTTATCATATCATTTTTCACATTTATTATTATTCTTCTCTATCTCTTCATATCTCTCTTTCAAAAGATTATTATTTTTATTATATGTACAGTTTCATTATTTGAACGTAAAAAATATCTCATTTTATGTATGATATTAATTATGTACTCGATAGTATAATTTTTTTATTTTATCATTCCATCATTATAATAAAATTATTGATTTTATAGTAATTATTTTAAAAGTAAAATTAATAATAATTCCTATCAATATATATATATATAAATAACAGTTAATAAAAATTAAACTTTTTATCTCTTATTTTTATTTTATAAATTATTCATGCGTATCAAAAATATTCGTGGGGCCAAGGTATCCCATGCCATAGCTGTCAAAAAATCATATTTTCTAACATTTTAGTTCAAGTTGTCCCCCACCTTCAATCATCCCAGTTAATTACTTGAGCTTTATTTTACCTTGTATGTAAACATGGTAGATTTATAATAACTACACTGTCCTTTCGTTTTCTTTTTTAAGTAAGATAATGTTAATTAATCTTGGTTGGTGCTTGGTGCAGGTCTTCTTAGATGCGGAAAAAGTTGCCGACTGAGATGGATGAACTATCTGAGACCAGATATAAAGAGAGGAAACATAACCCCAGAAGAAGACGATCTTATAATTAGAATGCATTCACTTTTAGGAAATAGATGGTCCCTCATCGCGGGAAGATTACCAGGACGAACAGATAATGAGATTAAGAACTACTGGAATACCCATCTCAGTAAGAAGCTGAGAAATCAAGGAACGGATCCAAAGACACACGACAAGTTAACTGAGGCACCAGAGAAGAAGAAGGGCAGAAAGAAGAATAAGCAAAAGAGTACTGAGAATAACAAAGGGTCAGAGAAGACCTTAGTTTATCTACCAAAACCGATCAGGGTTAAGGCTTTATCGTCATGTATACCCAGAACGGATAGCACCTTAACCCTTGATTCGAATTCAGCTACTACTGCATCAACAAGCCAAGAGAAAGTTCAAAGCCCAGAAGCAGAAGCAAAAGAGGTGAACATGGTTTGGGGGGTAGGTGACGATATTGGAGACAATGGTGGGATTGGAATATTCTTCGGTGAAGACCATGACCTAGTCAACAGTGCCTCTTACGTGCAATGCTATTCTGATGATCATGGTACGCTAGAAAAGCTCTATGAAGAGTACTTGCAGCTCTTGAATGTTGAGGAGAAGCCAGATGAATTAGATTCTTTTGCTCAATCTTTATTGGTGTAAATGTACAAATAATGGTGAAAATATGGTTGGAACAAATAAAATAATGTTTGCTCTAGCTAGCACGTGAACATATTGTATTATATATTCCTCAGATTAATTAGTATCAACTATTTAGAATATTTTTAAAGTTATTAATTATTAATTTAATTATAACATTTGATTAATTTATTGATAAAGTTATAGTTAGATTTTAATTTTTTATTTTATTTTGAATCGGTCGTGTGATGATTATGAGTCTTGTCACTCTTATAAATGTTTGTTTTGAGAGGTTTTTACTCTCATTTAATGTGACTATAAACATTGTTTATCGATCATTAGACAATTTTATTAAATATTGGTAAACCCTAATTGTCAAACAGAGGATAATCTTTCTCGCATATATTGTCAATTGTCTTCGTATTTTATAACAACTATTGAACAAAGTTTAACCCTTCTCTGTTTTAAGGTACATAATGTTAGTCTTCATTTTCTCAAAAAACTATAATGGAGCATATTGTAATATCTATATTATTGCTATACGTATATGAATTTAATTTTTATATTGAATATTTGTTTATCTATATGTTTATATCCATTAAAAAAAATCTACATGTTAATCTATGTTTTTTTTACTGCAATTCTATATGTGAGATATAATTATATGAATTAAATTTTAATATACTATTAATTAATGTGATATTTTTATAGTCAAATAATTATTACAAAAGTGAATAGTTAAGGTCGTCTAACTTACTAAGGTAAAAATAAAATTAAATAACCTCATCAAAGCTGATTGAAGTAATTTTCTTATATGCTTAAAGTTGACGAGATTGTTTAATTCTAACAGCGATTATGACGCGCTATCTGTGTTTGCCAATATCTCTCTCTTAAAGAAGCGCTATCTAAGTTCAATCTTTTTTTTTTTTTTCCTGAGGATTAACGCACATAATATCCCGAATATTAAAATACCAATTATAAGTTATGTTTCATCATCATTTTTAATGTATATATTTACAACATCAATTGATCAATAACAAAGTAACATGGAGCTAACAAAGTATAATATCCAAATCACTACTGCAATAGCTGCTTGTACACCATACGAAAAAGTAGCAACAACCATAGTTAGACTTCATAAACATTGCTAGAATAGACATTAAGAATACATACTACTGAAGGCATACACAATTCTCTACTTATCCAAGTTTGAAGATATTGAATCCTAAGCATCTCTTCACCACCTGAAACACAAAATAAACCAACAATGCTGTTTATATATTCAATTTCGTCCAAAAGCATTGAAGTAGCAAGTCAAGAAGATAAATTGTGAATACTGGGTGTTTAATCTGGTTTTTAAAAATCCGTACAATTATGGAAATTGATAAAAAAAATATATTAAAAATATTAATAAAAATAATACCCTAAGTAAAACCATGCAATTCATTAAAATCAATAATTATTTTGATTTTTAATAAAATAGATAGTCATACCCAATAATACCACCAATAATACCACCAATAATACCACTAATTCATTGATAATTCTCGTGAGCCACATGCTACAAATCAATCATGGATAATAACCAAACTATTTGCACATTTGATGTCCCAATGCAATTTTACTACAATATCATTGTATAGTCTCTTCAACAATATGCACATGAAAGTTTAAATAGAAAGCTGGAAGTTAGGAAGGCCAACAAGGATTCACAGCTCACCTCCCTGCATAAAAGAATCTGCAGCTCAATTTCGTCAAGGAAGAAAATTCCCTTGCATATTAATTTCTTACAAAGGTGAATCCTGTCAAGAATATTTGAAATTACTCAACAAGGTCTGCCTTCAATAGTAATTCATCCAACTACAGAATATGAGAAGTCAAAGTCAACTAGAATGGATATTAACAATTCTCAACTCCTTCACAAGATCTTGTAGGCATGGGGTTTACAAAACCAGACAAAATGTGTAATCCAGATTCACTTCCAAACCTTAATTAATTGTAGAGAGAGACTGTACGATGATAAATCCAGAATCTGCTTCATATAGCCAAGGTAGCATAAGTAGGACAACAACTAGACTAACTGGTGCAATTAAGACAACAATCAGTTTATCACATTCACATCAGTATCAGTTTTTCCTTGAAAACCTCATAAGAATGTGGATAATACCTGGATAAAGCTAATGCAGCAAACCACTCACACTACATCACATTGAGGAATAGTCAGCTTTAATGCAAGCAAAATCTGAAACAGCTAAAGAGGTCACTCAAATTGTGGACGGGATTAGCCATATGGCCATCCTATTGGTATACTAAACAAGACTATAGAAATAAAGCAGCTTTTGACCATTGGAAAAATTCTTAAGAAACAGAGCACAAAATCCATGTAGTCCCAAACACAAAATATTAGTGTTGTATTTACCTATCAAAAGAAACATTCAATCATGGCTTATAAGTCCTCCATATGGAAATTTTCGAAAAGCATTCCAGAGCAACTAGCAATTGATATCAATCTTCCATGGATATTAATCACATATTTGAAATCTGCTACCATTATATATTTCACAGGAGAAAAAAAGCAATGCAATGAACAATTTTATAATTAAAGCATGCATATCAAGTAGTCATATCTAAATGATGATGTTACACTATATTCATAACAGTCATTGACAGGTCCATTTGTTGCAGAGCATGCTAGCAAATATAAGATATTCTTTTTTCATATCCAGATATTTAAACATATTTTCATAGCTTATAATTTTCAGTATTTTGCTGATATCTGTACTACTTTTAAAATGTAAATTTACATACTTAGGGAAGATTATTGTCAATACTTACCGTCATCCACCTAGAAAAAAACAAGAACATAATTTTTGTAGTATCAAAAAAAGTTTAAGCCAGTTATTACTTGATTGAGCCTTCACCTTTAATTTAAACAAGATAAAACGTAAGCTCTTTAAAGCAGGAACCATTTTTCTAACCGATAATAAATCATTTTGTTGAATTTGGTGTTCATTTTTCTAGGGCAGGGAATCATAAAGGGTTGCAGCTCGCCCCGGGTTCTTCCAACATTGCATAATAGTTGATATTTTTACACATCAGAATCAAATTAAAGATTAAGGGGATTTATATAAGCAGACTTTGTAGTTATAATACTAATCAAGAGAAGAGGGGGAACCTGAAACCGATGGCGGTGGCGACAAGAGGCAAGGACCGGCACCGGCAATGAGAACCTAGGGCTCCTGGCGGCAATGACCAACACAAACAGAGGGCTTTGGACACGAAGGTTTGGGCTCGTGACAATATGGATGAGATGAGAATGACAACGTTTGAGGTTTATTTTATTATTAGGGACAACGTCGGTTTATATTGAAACCGTTGCTAACATGCGATCCACAATATCAATTTTCGAGAAAATCGATGTTGATGTATGACAAACAATATAGGTTCTAAATAAAATAGATGATAACTTTAGTACTTAACATCAATTATAGAAAAATGGATATTAATAACATTCCCTTATTTATAATAATGGCACAATGCTAACTAAGCAATTCTAAATATGTATTTTGGATGGATGAATAATAGTTGTGGTTGATTATTATTACTTAATGGTCTTAGTGTTGCAATGAGACGCTTTAGCTCCACGTGCAACTTATTATGCTTCCATTTTGTGCGATGAAGGTCTTTAGAACCTTAGTTAGATGTGTTGTTGACTTCTATAAAATATGATTATGTGATTGATTTTTCATGGGCCTAAATAAAAGTGTTTTGAAAACATGCAGGATGAATAATTTTTAATATACATTCCATATGAAAAAAAAGAGAAAAATTCCTACTATAAAAGAACTTTTTATGTTCAAACTGGTTTTATTGCACTATTTTTTCTTCTATATTTTACCACAAGATAGGTATACTAAAACAGTCAAACTAAATATAAAAATACCTAAAATTATTGTTAAACTCAGAATGATATTTATCTAATATCATGTTAATGAATATTTTAAGGTGATTTTAGATAATTCAATTACATGTGCACTTGATCCATGGAAAAGTACGTAGATACACCTGGTGAAGTGGATCATTCAAGTGGGTCCCGCGCGAATTGCAGCCTACACAGAGAGATCCAGAACCTAGTTCTGTCTGTGGATTGGATTCACCTACCAGCTTAGAATGTATGTGTATCTTTGATCTTTCCCCCTCACCCTCACCAACTCATTCTCAACGGGAAACTTTACGTGGATTCCATTTCATTCCCACTCTTCCCATTGCCTATTTATGATTCTCAACCATAAAAACTAGGCGCACGCACCTTGTTTTTCTTATCAACGTTGAATAAACCCACCCAATGGAATGATACAAAAAATATTAATTACTTTTTTAATTTACTTGCTACTATTTTCTAAAAGTAAAATCTATACTTTTTAATACGTATTTATCATATTTTCTATTTATTAAATTTGAAATTATTATCCTAGAAATAATAATTAGCAAACTTATAAAAAGTAACGGAAGGGTTTGAATAAAAAAGTAATAGTAGCTCGATGAATAAATTTTATGACGAGACCACAAATGTAAGCATTTAGAACTTTGATAATTAATTTCTTAGGACAGGCCGAGATGGTGTTTGGCATGTCCTGCAGGATAGGGATTTTCTATGTGCAACTCTCTTTCAATAAAGATAAGAGTTATCATTTGATGGCAAGGAGAAGGAGCGGTCAGCCGCTCATTTCTGCTCCCACTGCCACGTGTTAATACCAAGGGCGTACACAAAATCCTCTTTAGCTTGATTTCCCGTGGACCCCACCATCGCCAAGTACTGACCAACCATTTGACAAAGACTGCGTAAGTAAGAGCTAAGAAGAGATAATGGCGAAAACGGCGTCGTTTAGGCCCTCAACATGGATTGTCGTGTCCGTAACGGAGCAGAGAAAAAGGTGTGTGTGAAAAACCCGACAGCATAGAGTAGTATGATAACGAAAACGAAAAAACAAGCGTCATCACCTTCTTCTTCTTCACTTCCTGATTCTGTTGGTTCCATCCCTTCATTCGCACCTTGATCCGTGATCTCCCAATTTCTCACTTGGTTCGTTCACTCAACTCTTCTCTCTTTCTCTCCGTTTTGTTCTCAATCTTTTCACATGGTTGCATCTTTTGTGTGATTAGTCCCGCTATATGGTCGCTGCTGTATTACATGTGTACCTGCGCTTGTTTGAGTAATTGTCATGTTTTGGGTGGTTTGAATTTGCGGACTTTGTGTTTATTTTCTGTGATTCTTTCTGATTTCATTTGGGTGTTGACTGATTTATGCTTGTTATGAATATGGATGGGTTTGACCATTTTGATCTGTTTAAACTTTATTCTTTTAACTTGAAGTCTCAGGGAGGCACCGATTTTCAGTTTCTGTTTTATTTGTTCACTGCCTTTTTGAACTTTGTGTATGATTTGTTGAGTGAATGTACAAAACCCAAAATATCAAAATCTGTAACTGGTTTTGTGATAATTGAGGTTGACCACCCCCTTCCCGTCTTTTTGTACAGGGAACGTTTACATTATTAATTCATATAGTCTTATGCATCATAAGTTTGATGATTTACACTTGAAGCATGTTCTATCGATAATATCTGGCAATTGTTGCATAAGTATTTGAGTTTTGGTTGACTCCCTCCCCATATTTTTGTACCGGGAATGTTTACATTGTCAATTCATAAGATTTTTTTTTTGGCAAAAAAGAGTTCTGTCCTGGATGAAATGATTGATTGTTCTTGCCGTTTACTCTGCTTAAACAACATAATTATATTACAGATTTGTTCTAGGCTGGGCTTGGTTGAGTAGGTGGGAAATAGAAATCTATTTGAAAGGTGAAGGTTTATTCCAACAAGATGTATCATGTCCAAATGCATTTCCATCTTCCCTTATCAAAACAAGGATAGCCTTAGTGAGTGGTGACAATCAAGCCCAAATGCAGAAACCAATTAAGGGAGGGGCCAAAAGTGAACAAACTATAACATACATAATTATAAGATTATAATTTTTTATACAAAAAATTACAGTTTGCATATACAATTATTTAAAAGAAATTGACATGGTGGGGTTTCGGGCCCATGCATGCCCCTCCTTGGGTCTGTCTCTGGTGACAATGAGAATTCATTACTTCTATTCTTTCCTGATATGTCTTCCTTCTTTTCTGCTCTGTACTAAAATTTAATATCTTTCTTATAGTGTGTATGGGGAGTAGTAGTACCAATCTTTTGCATCTCAATGTTTTGCATTTATTGTATTTTCTATTAGAAGTGCATTAGTAGTCAACTAATTACTGGCTATTTTCTTTGTGCTTTTGTGTTTTCTACTTTGCCATGCATAATGCATAAATCATGTTAAATAGGTTCAGACTTTTTAAACTACTACTGATTTTATTTTTCTTAGAAAGTATGAAGCAAGAATAGATAAGTAATGGCAGGAGCAGAAGCAAGGGCTCTGTGGCAGAGAACCGCTAATCGTTGCTTTGTCCAAGAAGATGCCAAAAGAGCTCCCAAGTTGGCATGTTGCCAATCTTCATGTGCAACATCAAAATCAGTTGATACTGGACCTGCCAGTACAGCAGATGAATCTGATCATACTACATTTAATGGTACCCATTTTAAAAGGAAATCGTCAATTTCTAATCTATCACCAGACTCTAGGTGGTGGTTGCATTTGCAACCTAATTATGGGTATCAAAAGGGTTTAACATATGAACAGTTAAATGCATTAGAGGATGAGGTAGAAACTTTGTTAGCTAGTGATTTAAGTAAGAATTCTGAAGAATTTCAGGAATTAATGGATGTGATGGAAAAACATGAGACAATGGACATTGATTGTGTTGGCTGCTCTGGATCCTCCAAGAAAGCAAATGACTTTTCCTTGGAATCCGATTATTCTTGGATTGAAAGTGATAAGGCTGTGCCATGGTGGCGGAGTACAGATAGAGATGAATTAGCTTCATTTGTTTCACAGAAATCTCTTAATCATATTGAAAATTGTGATCTTCCCCCACCACAGAAGAAGCATCTTAGAGGGCATCCATGTGCTCATGTTAATAATGACAAAATAAAGACGGCATCTTATGACTGGGAAGCCAAATCCAGAAGCTTTTCCAATTTGACAGCTCATACACCAGGAAGTTTAGATTCAAGATTGATGCATAAGAATCAGGGTCATTCTGCCAATGAAGGACTTCTATATTTTGCTTCTGACAAATGTTCAAGGTATTTTGCTATTAATGTCAGATGATTGCTATAAGTGGCTAAAATTTACACTCAAAATCTTTAGCCAAAACAAGTTGACAAATATATTCAGTGTTATTCTGTACAGGGTTCAACTTCTCATAGCTTTTTTCCGAGTCTCCTGCATGCTAGTATTTTTCTTTTCTTTTTTTCAAGTAGAACTCATGTAGACTTTGTGCTTTGATTTGCTTAATATTTGTTTGGGCTTGCAACATTGTTGCAGTCATATCCCCAAGCATGAGGATGTCAAAAAGAGTCAACAAACTTTCGATGGAGACCCCAGTAAAGCTCAACTAATGGAAGCATTGTGTCACTCTCAAACACGTGCAAGGGAAGCAGAGGAAGCAGCAAAAAAAGCCTACGCAGAGAAAGAGCACATTGTTACTCTCATTTTTAAACAGGCTTCACAACTTTTTGCCTATAAGCAATGGTTACAATTGCTGCAGCTGGAAACTCTTTGCATTCAGATTAAGAGCAAGGATCAGCCAATCTCTACTCTCTTTCCAGTGGCTCTTCCATGGATGTCATATGAAGGTAGAAGCTCACGGAAGAGGAAGCAGAAAATATGCAATTCCAAACAAGGAGAAAGGAAAGCCAATTCAAAATGTGATATTACAACATATGCTGTTGCGTTTGCTTTAGGATTGAGTCTAGTTGGTGCTGGCTTGCTTTTGGGATGGACAGTGGGTTGGATGTTGCCCCGTTCATAGTTCTATAAGATTTGGATCAGTCCTGCTTGTCATAAAGATAGATAAACAAAGGGAATTGATTCAAAAGGGAAAGTGGCCCCAATTATTTTATCGGATATCTATGTAATTTTGTAGATTTGCTAGTGCTTCTTATATTGTAAATACTAAGTTGGCTTTTGTATTGAATCTGTTTTGTTAATGAGATGATGTACATAAATCTTTGTGTAGTTTCCGAGCTATTTTTTCTTTAAATACCTCCTTGAAGTAGATTCCAAGCTACAAACTGCCAAACACTTTAGTTCAGTGACCAACTACTCAAATAAAAATGTTGGGGATGACTCTTTGTTGAGGAGGAAGGGCAACATCTTGAAGGACAACCTGTGGCTGTGAGCCTGTGATGGAACTATTGTAGCCGTTGTGTTTGCTGTATGTATCCAATGTTTGAGTTTTTATGTCATAATTTTGTTTTATGCGTATATTCTTATTTATATGGATCGCAGCTGTATTAAACTAACATATTCTGACCAAGTCTAGTCAATAATGGACGGCCTCAACAATTTTATTATTTTATATTAACAAACATTATGACTATAAATATTTCTATCACACTTGTCTTACTCTTTAATTATTAATTAAATTGTATTTTTTTTCTTGAGTTTCAATTATTTATAATTTATCTCCAAGCGTGTGAAATAATTAGTATAGAATTGTTATAATATAAACTTGACTAGTATTCTTGAATTTGAATTTTAGATATATAATTATGTTAAATATCCAAAAAAAAAAAACTACTTATAACCTTTATATAAAAAATTACTTTTTGAAAGCAATTATCTTCTATTTGTAACTCAAATATTTATTTTCTACTCAATTTTTATAAATTAATTTGAATAAATTATGTGAAGGAATTTTCTATTCAAAATTTACTGAGCAAAACATCAAATTTCATCCAATATATATTATAAAAATCGAACTTGATGAAAGTTTCACTAATTTTATGATTATTGAAGTTCTAAAGTTA
>PYAF01003464.1:556826-569368 GCA_007407185.1 Glycine tomentella
AAAAAAATACAAAATTAAAATAAAATAAATTTAAATTAAAAGACAAAAAATATGTTTAGTGCATGTTTAGATTCACTTTGAATCATCAAACTTCAAGTTGAAATCATGTTAAAATATGAATATAAACTGATAATTCAAAATCATGTTAAAATAATAAGGTTATGTTTAAGAAGACATTTTAATTAGTTTTTAATTACTTTTTTTTACTAGTTGAAAAACTTATTTGATTATTTGGTAAACAGATTATTTTTAGTAGTTTCTGAGTAACTTCTAACATTTTTTAAAACATCACTTGAAATAACATTTTTTAAAACGTTAGTTTCTAACTTTTTATATTTTTTCACTTTTGTTTTTGATATATTTATTCATTTTTCTTGTTATCTTTTTTAAATAAATCATGATTTTATTATTTTTTTGTTATTTTACATTTTTCAATTACTTCAATAACTAGTTTTACCGAAAACTTCTAATTTAATAAGTTAATTTTAAAGCTATAAGCTAACTTTTTGGCTTCTAGTTAGTTTTTCATCTTCCAACTAGCTTTTCAGCTAGTTTTGTCAAATATAACATAAAACATGGTGATTTTTGGTAAATATTTAAATGTTTGTTTCACATTTAGGGATTTATTATGTTTTCAAAGTTAATTATAGTTAAACCAGCTTAATTTAAGTAATTTTTGTGTTGAACCATTACTAAATTTTACTAATCAATTATTTTTAGCTTATCAAGTGAATAAATTTTTAAGTCCAACTCAAGTTATATATAGCTTAAGTTTATCTTTTTGGTTCATAAACCAAGTACAACAAATTAGTTATCTTCTTTAGGTACATTGAGAATGCAAATATAAATGTAGATCACAATAAAATAGTTGTGTTATGTTTTAATATTCTAATATTTAATTGTGAAATGTGTAGAATTATGGATTACACCAAACACAAATGAGCGCACACACATGCACATATTAGAACAATTAAATTATTTATTAGAAAATAGTACAATTTTTAAAAATTAAATTGCAATCAACAAATTATCTTCAAAAATATTTATATTATCTATTTAGATATGTTTAACTAAAATAATTTGTTGGAATATGATCTTATTTATTAATTTACTCACTCAATAAGTAAGTTATTTCTAAGGTAATTAATAGGAGTATAATCAACTTTTACCACGAACAAAAAAATAAATAGAAATCAATAAGAATTTTCTTACAATATTCATTAAATAAAATAATAATTGATTTTAAATAATAAAAATTGAAGTATTCATTGTTTTGATATTAAAAAATAATTAAAATTTATTTTAATAATATTAATTCAATTAAATAGAAAATTTACACTCATTAAATCTATTATTATTGACTCGTTTTAATCATTTTATGGTTTCATATTAAATTCGTAAGTAGTAATCATTTTTTAATGGAGTAGTGCACACTTTTAGAAGTGAGAAAATAAGTTTCTTTTATAAAAGAAAAAAGTTTCTAGACATGAGATTATTTCTTAAAATTTTATGTTATATACTTATTTCTTAAATATTTATTTTGATTTTTTTCTTTTTTATATATATTTTTAATTTTCTATTTACTTTCAAATAAATTATTGTTGTTGTCAAGAAGCAAATTTGATGAAGTGGGAATTAGAAAAAAATATGTGAGTTTAAAAGTTGCTTGAACATGAAATACTAAAATAAATATGTTGTAATGTCAAATTAATTTTTATATAATTAATTAAATTGTTAATATAATTTTTATATAACTTGAGAAATTTCCCCTCCAACTATACTGTCTATCACATGGTACAATCTAGTTACTAATATATAAAAATTTATAATATATTAATTTGTACAAACATTTTAAGGGATTTCAATAGAGTACAAGATCTAATATCTCTTTAATTAAGTAATGTAGAAGTTGACATTAACTACAAGAGTATAATATGGTGAACCAGACTACTATATGGATGAGTTAAGAGTCCAATATTTCTCAGAAACCCAGTTATCCAAGCTCCAGCCCAATTTCTCAAGAAGCATTGGTTCCATTCATTAGAAGGTTACTATGCATACAATCATATTCATTGTGCCTCCATCAAGAAGAATTCTTTGGTGACACTAACACTAAATACCTCTTCATTTGATAAATTTGATACACAACTTCAGCAAAACGAGTAGGTCATTCTACACCCTCTCTAAAATCATATTAATCTTCGTCCATCTGTTCAAATTCAAGTTGAAAAAGTTATTACTAATTTGTCAAATCCAAAAGACTGATAGCTGGAGATGATTTAATAAAACTAGAGAGATTTTCCATAAATACATAAAAATCTCTATTGTGAAAAACTTGATATAATTGAAAATTGAAAATATATTTAAAGATTAAAACACTTATGTTAATTTTTAAAATGTAAATATCTTAAAAGACCTCCTTCTTAATTATAAGACTTTTTTAACTAATTTATGATTCTTAAGAAAAATAATTAGTTTAATTAATCGCATTAAATATGTCAATTATTTATACTAATATTCTAAAATTATGCATTTCTTATCTCTCTATCTACTTGATTATTTCTCATAAATGTTTGAGAAGATAATAATTAAGCAAGAATATATATGAAAAAAAAATTAATGCATCTAAAAATTAAAAAAATATCTTATAAAAATGGATAAACAAATTTCTAAAACACGTCTTATAATTAGCAACAAGAGGGAGTGCAATAACATTTAAAAAATGACTTGTTATAAAATATAAATCAAATACCCTTCTATCATTCTATGCAATGTTATTAAAACCGGTTCGAACCGGCCGATTGGATCGGGAATCGAAGCATCAATCGAGTCAAATTGGCTAATGAACCGGTCATGCATGTGATCCGGTTTGGCCCGGAGAAAATCGGGTGATTTTGGAAAGAGTCGGAAACCCAACCAGTATTTAGGACCTGGGTCAGGTTGGTGAAGAAAAAAAAAGCTTTAGATGCACAAAACGATGTCGTCGTACTTTCGCGCACACAAGGTTTCACCGTGGTTTGACGCCATTTCCATCGACGGTGTAGTCCCGGCTTCATGCCATCTCTGTCGTCATACTCTCCTCCGTTGGGAAAGACCAAAAGGAGCTACACCGAGACGGCTGTAGCCCTTGGACTAGTCGGGCTTGAGTTCAACTATCTTTTTGGCATCCGCTAATGCATCTGCTTAGTTTTGGAGGGAGGCAGATCGGTTGGAATAAAGGAGCGGTTGCTGGGAGCCAAGGCGATGACACCGAAGAAGTGGTGGATGGTAGCATCATAGTCCCCAGAGGAGAAGGCTGCATTGCTTTTGGGTTCGTCGGCCATAGGGTTTAGGAGAAAGAAGTAAAGGAATGAATTTGATTTGATGAAGTGGAAAGAGAATGGGAGGAGGAAGGGCTCATAGAAAAATAAAAGTACTGGAGAGAGACTAGAGAGTTTTATGTGGTGTGCCAAGAGAGGGTCTGGAATGTTATGTCAGCATCACTACTTGGTTGGAAATCCAACCACATAATTCCTTCTATTTTCCAACTTCCCTTATGCTTAGTTTTATTATTTTTTACTAAATATTTTTTATTTAAATAAAGTATTTTAGATTTTTAGGACATGTATTAGATGGTACAACTATGTGTTTATGTTTATTGTTATAAAATTAAAATATAAAATAATTTTGAAATGTATAAATTACATATTAAAATATAGAGACAAAATAAATCAGTAAAAAAAATCAAGTATTTATCTAAAAAAAGGATAGTTTCGCTCATATATAAGATAATTTATTTTAATAAATTGTTAAGGTAACATGCGAAATATATATCTAAAAGAAAAAAGATAAAAGATATTAAAAGTATTTATTAAATAAAATAGGAGGAGTATATGTAATTTGTGTATTTTAATCTATTGTATATTATTTATCTATAATTTTATATATTATTTATTATCTATTTATTTTATTTATCTATATATAAAAAAATTTGTCACATAAATAGATTTTGTGTGATATTATCATATTCATTCTCATCAAATTATAATTACATAATATTTATAATGATTATAAGATTCTAATTGATAATAAAATTAAATATTATAATTAAAATTAACTAATAACACTAATGTACATTTTGATTCTAATAAGGGAATTATTTTGATTAATTTTAAATATTTATTTTAGTTTCTTAAAAATAGGGTTTACTTGAACTTGACCCTACATTGGCTCATTGGATATAAATTATGCATGTTGTCATGTTGATGGCTTGATGTTATTTGTGTTTTCATTTTAAAACTTATAAATGTTTGTGGACTTGTGGTATCAACTTTAATATTTCAATTGTTATTTTGATTTTTGAAGTATGAATGAACTTTTTTAATCAAATAATGTTAGTTATATTTATATACTTATATATAATTTCAATTTTTAATATTGACCGGGTTAAATCGAGCCAATTATTGACTCACCGGTTGGATCACTAACCCACTACCTCAACCGGGTCAATGATCGGACCGATTTTAATAACATTGATTCTATGGTAAAAAAAACTCAGGTTATTATATTATAATTCTTATCCATGTATATAGTTTTTTAAAGAAATAGAAAAAAAATTGTGGAGGAAACCCCTAAAAATACCTCATAAGTTTACTTTCATGTTGTCATCAAACAAAGTGTGACCATAGTGATAAAAGTATGTATACACCAAAAAAAATTCTGAACAAAAGTGTTGGGTCGTTACCTAACACAGAAAAAATGATATGCCAAAAATTAAGATAACACAAAAATGAACATTGTCATTTGTTTTAGTGAGAATTGCATGTAATATCAATATGTATGGAAGGTTTGGTTAGGCTTGGTTAGACTTGGTCTTGACCTGATTTAAAAATATAAAATTTGGCTGGGCCTATTTACTTGTTATATGCTTTTTTTTTTTAGGTTTGGCCTAACATGTTTCAAAAGTCTAATTTGACCTACGAGTCTATTAAAAAATCTATTTTACAATAAATTTATATATAAAGAAAATATGATGATTATACAATAAAAATTTGAAAATTCATATAGTACTTTTTAAATTTTAATATAAATAAAGACACATACTTTCCTTTTAATTTGTGTGTGAAAAAAAGTGAAAAAAAAAGTAAAAATTAATTAGAGCACTTTTAAGTATTCAACAAAATATTATAAACAAAACAAGCAAACTAAATAAAATATCATAAGTTTCGTTCAATAATTTAGTCTCAATGTCAAATAATAAAATAAATAAAAAATAAAAACTAAGGTAAATTAAATACAAAGACGAATAAAATTTTTAATTCTCAAGCCATCTCCCAAACATTAAGAAACATTTTTTTAGGAAATTTAATTTTACAAAACACTTTAAATCAACTTAGGAAAGTTAAAAAAAATAATTTTTAAACAGAAAATGTCTCAACATCGTAATTATATTTTTAAATAAGTAATAATCATTTTATGAAATTTTTAAGATGATTTTTTGAAGTGATTAATCATCCACCTTCATAATAAGAAAATATATTTTTAAAAAAATAAATATATTATTTTTAAATTTTAATATATATATTAAATAGACTAGTCTAATAGACCTAACATACTTTTTTTAAAGTTTGAGTCTGACCTTTTTATTTAAACAAACTTTTCAAAAAGCCTTAAAACCTAACCTTTATAAACAAGTCAGACTAGGCCAAAGATCTTAGACGGCTTGATTCATTTTCATCCCTAAATCCCTAAATGTGAAACACGTCAACTAATCTAATAACATAACTTTTTACCAGAAAATACTAGTGGTGGTTTTAACATTAGACAAATTAATTCTAGCTACTTAATTTTGGTACCAATTTGTGCCATTGTCGTTGGTAATATCATTTCCCAACAAGAACATACTTGTTTGTGCAGATGGTACCACCTAAAAAAAGGTATTCTCAAATATGAAGTACCTAAAATCCAACTGAAGTTCCTGTAGTTTTATAATACTATTAGTCCACTTACACACGTTCACTGCTCTACAATTTTAAAGTCGCATAAAATTAAGCATACCAAATCATCAAGCACACTAGACCCCCAACACTTCCCCCCTCCCTCCCAAACCAAAAAACTAGAAAGGTTAAGCTGTCAAATCACAAGAGATTTGCTGAGTCTCCTTCCTATTCTGTCAATCTTGGTTCAACAAAGTTTATTCACCCTCTGATGAAGAAGAGGAATACTTGCTTTTCATCTTCTTCACATCTTCCCTTGAACAAATGAAAATCCTCTTCACCACGGTACAAAACTCCCTGCAATCATGAGGAGAAAGAAGAATACAATTAAGCTCTATTTTTTTTATGAGACAAGCAACTCGAAAGTGCAGCCAACATTGCCAAAATTACTCACGGCCATGGATCATCACCAACGAGCATCATGTCATTTCCATCATCAGTAAAAGTAATAGCCCACTTGGTTTGCATTTGAAGCTCTCCCTTAATATCAAACATTTTCTCAAGCTCATCTATGAGATCATCATAATCTTTTAACACGGTAAGGTCAACTGCACGACCAACAGCAACACCTTGCATTTGCACCTTCTCAAACAACAAGGGCCAATGAGCCAATCATCCTTCAGCATATGATAAAAAATATGCAAAAGGAATTGAACTATAAACTAAAAATTCAAAAAAGAATTGTTACATTCAATATTCCCACCCTACCATTCACCTACTTTTTTGTTTATTTTTTACTTTGTAAAAAAATATGAAAAGGAAGGAATCTTTAATGTATTACACTACGTAGGTACCTTGGTCCGAGTCCTGGTGTGTCTCTGACTGGCACTGGGTGATCCATCAGAAATATTTTGCTTGTGCTCCTTATTCGACAGTGAATAATAGGGATTCTGACCAGCCTCAGTTTCACATGCAGCAACAGGAATTGAATCTTTGGGACCACTGGGAATAATAGCTGGACATCCTAATTGTTCTTTATCCGGAAGGGTAACATTGTTAGTAATATTGTTAGTCAAATTTACTCCAAATATCCAACAATTCATGGGATTCTGACTACTCCTTTTAGCACATTCCATGGGATCATGTGCTGAATCATCATTCGGCCTAGATGAAACAGTTGATTGTGCTGGGACAGCTTTGCTATTTTTGGGGTCCATAAAAAGGTTTGGTTTTGAATGTGGGGAAGAAGGCCACATTCCTTCCACACGGACTTTGGAGCTGCTGTTCATAGGATTGCCATTAATTTCTTTCTGTCGAGTAGACCATACAACTGGATTTTCATTGCTTTGGACCTCTGTACTGCTACCTAATGCTGTAGGGTCTTGTGGTCCACGGTACCGGTATGCTAGAGCAGGGGAATTAGGAGCAATTTCTACATCCAACCATCACATAATTTAAGTCAATGTTCATTTAATCCATAAACAACAACTAAAGATTTGTTTGAATAAACTTCTTAAAAAGTGTTTATTTATAAGAGAAGAAAATAAAAAGATAGAATAAATGAAGTTTCTTTCTTAAATTAAAATCAACTTATGCACATCAACTTTCTTATTTAACTTCTTCGGAACTGATTTTAAACTTATGAGAGAAACTTAATTTATTTTACCTAATTTTTGTTCTCCTACAAAAAGTTTACCAAAAAAGGGCCTAATTAAGAAAACTTCGGTAAAATATCACCTACCAGAAGATGAAACCTCAGGCCTGGACCTTTTGCCCTTCACCACTTGTTGAGTGATATTCAAAGCAGTGGAAGCAACAAAAGGCTCTATCTCCCACGAAGAAACCCTCTCTGGCCTTGGAATTATTGCTGGTTCATCCCATTGAACCTAAGTGGCAAACGATTATAAATGTTAAATTCAAACAGAACAAGAATTTAGATAGAAAAAAATTAAAGTCTAAGTTCAACCTTCAATGATCGCCACTGAGAGTTCCACCATCCTGGAGATACATCCCCAACCCCAACAATAGTACCAGAAAACCTGACCAAAAAATTAAAGCAATGTGACCACAGAAGACCAACCGGAACGCAAGATGACACTCAGTGACTATTGCTAATTGTTACTACAGGGGATATACCTTCTCTCAGGTGAGTCCTCCACCTCAAATCTCATCTTAAAACGCATGCCAACAGAAAACTTACTGTTTTCTGTCTCCAGATATTTGTTTACACCAATAATAAACTGGCTAGTCCTGAATGTATGAAAAGGCATGCTGACCAAGGGTTACACATTCTGTTACATTTTAATTATAAGCTTATGGCACCTAAAAACAAGTTTCAAGATGTTTACCAACCTAGGTTTGTAATAAACCACAAACATGGTACTTGTCAAAAATGCATGAGAGGCAGTGGCAAGCACTCCAAGATGCATACTCTGGCTTGATATCACAGATGAAGGCATGGGATTCTGTTGCCGGGCTACACGCCTGACACCAACTCTCAGTTCACCATTCTCTCCCCTACAACAACCATGTCAAGACCAAAGTGCACATGAACCAGCATAAAAGACACCTAAGTTTAAACAAAAACCTTAAAAACACAAAAGCATCTCCGGCAACCAGTTTTTTGGATGTGACAAATGTACTCCAGCCAGTTGTAAGCAAGTGTCTCCTTGGTTGACCTGATCATATTTACATAAAGGGAGAAGCAGATTGGCGACTAGCAAAATTGTAGGTGTAAAATTTGTGTTCCCTAGCATTCCTCATTTTATTTCATACCAATTATGATATTCACTCTCTTCAGAATTTGAAATTGCAAATATAGCATAAATCCCAAAAGAAGACTGGGAATATTAAAGCAAAATCACCTCTAAATATATGCTTAAACTTCCAGTCAAACCCATGAAGATCCTTTGCTACCAATTCCTGAGTGGGAGTAGTTTGGGTCATGTCCTACAATGTATACAAAAGTAGCAAGCATGAAAATGAATGAGGAAAGATGGAAAGATGGGTTTTCATTTAATATATATAGCCAATTGAGAGGTAAATACCAATTGAGGCAGACACTCGGTAGCGTGCCTCCGCAGAACTGAAAATCCTCCATGTGTGCTAGTATCAGAAGCAGTTAATATCTTACTAAAAGAGTGAAAAACTTGTTTCTGGGTCTCGGGTGGACTTGGGTCTGGACTCGTTGGCTCTTCTTGCTGAATAAAACCACAAATATAACTCCTTAGAAAAAACACTCTCAACTTTCAACCTGAAATACTATTTTCCTTTAGTATTACGTGTTTCACAGTCGCAGAGGAAATTGTAGAGCAAGTAAAATACAGAACAAACACATTCTAGGTAGACTAATACATAACGAGGAAAATGGGTTCATGAATTTAATCCCATTCTCTCAGAGTAACTAAAAGGGTGGGGAACACATATAATCTCACATTTGATTCTGGAAGCAAAGTGATACGAGCATAAACTTCATCAGTTTCTTGTTCCGCCTACAAATTAACACAAAAATTCATGATAAGTACATAACCACCACGATAATGAACAAGCAACAAAAGGAATCAAATGTAGTACGGTACCAACAACTGAATGTGCACAACACGGCAGAGAATCTTGGGTGGGAGATTGAAATGAGGAATTTCCTGGTTCAGTCCCTGATTAGTCGAAGCTTGCAACTGCCAAAAAACACAAGACCAAAACTGTCGGAAATTTTAAAGCAAACAAAAAACCAGAAAGGACCCCAAAAAAACATACTTGTTCCATGTGACCCTGCGGGAAGTAGAAAACTCTCTCCCCTTGGCGAGGAACATCCACCAAAGGTCCCGCGCATAGCTTCCATAGTTGCGTGTACAAATCGCCATCTCCCACACCTAACCAAACAAAAACACAAATCAAAACAATTAAAGTAAATGAAAGTCAATGCTCTTAGAAAGTAAACAACTTAACACTTCCCCCAGTAAGGAAGACACAACACAACAACAATTGAAACAAAACGGCGGAAACCCAAATTCCTTAAAAACTGCTTTAAAATTTAAACATTAAAAAAACGCAACCACTTGGGTTTATTTGTTCAAGTTTTAAAGTAAACGAACAAGCAAAAGCCATTGACCTGCCATTGAGGAAGACAGAGAAGGTTGTAGAGTGATTAGTGATTAGATTACTACCCCACGGCAAGTAAGGAGAGAGAAAGCGGCACCCAGACAGTGAGTAGTTTCCTTCTTTTCGCTTCTAACTTATGTAAGGATCCTCAACTCAACTGCCACGGAATTTATCTCTTTAGCAGTTTTTCTTTGCCCCTTTCGTTGGAAGCTCCAAACCCTTTGCCTCTGTTATGGGCGTTGTTGGTAATTGCTTTCCCACCGGAACTCCCAGTACGTGGTCGTGGTGTTCTCTTCTCTCTCTTTTCTATCTATTACTATTAGAGTATGGTCCTCCAGTCTACACTCTCTACCTAGTCAACTTAGACTACTGTAATTTATTCTCCTGAAATAAAACTCATTGGCCATCATTTTGGTGGAAACCACACTTCATTATTATACACCAAATCTGTTTTTGTTTCTATTTTCCATTATGTAACAAAATACTGTACTTCTCTTGTTCTGTTACTTTTTCTTTTTCTTTTCCGGTATAATGTTTATTTATGAAAATATACGTTTTTCCTAAACTTTTTTTCCCACTGTTATTTTAGTATTTGTATACGGCGTAGTGCTGTTTGATTATGCTTGAACTTTAGACATTAAATTCAAATTGTACTTCTCTATAAAGAGCAACTCTTTTGATCTTCGGTAGACCTAGACATCGTGGATTATCTTGTTTCAACTACCAAGTACCAACCACTGCTAACTATATTTATTTTCTTATCTCCTCAAATTAAATTTGATGTTCAATTTCAATAATTTACTTTAGATTTTAATCTCAATCACTTTTATTCACATGTTACTAAAGTGAAATTCTAATTTTAATTGAAAAACAATATTACAAATATGTAAAGCCTGATTAATTTGAGAAAATACTTTTTATTTTTATTTTCTACTTTATTTTTATATTAAAAAAATTTATAATATTTTCATTTTACTTCCTACTTTAAAAGGTCGATCACGATTCACGAGCCGAATAAATTTCTATAAGTATGAAACTTTTGGTACTAGTATAAGTTTGAGATTCTCTCTTAATTACTAATTAGTATTTGCTTACATAACATGATTTAAAGCTAATGGCTCACTAATTAATGGTGTGTTTGTTTTGAGCAAATATATTGCTGTGGAAACCCACATTTAGAAAATTTTCTTCAAACAAACAAACTATCCAGTACAAAATTTAAAATGAATTTGATTATTTGCAGTAAAGCTTTGTATATATGGTGTAATAAATTTTATTAACTTTTTTGTAAAAAAAAATGTTTACTAACTTTTATAAATATCTGGAAAAAAAACATTTATAAATAACTAACTATACAGCTTATTACACAAAAGTCAAGTAACTGTATTGTGTTATGTGGTAAAATAAGTTACAAGCACGAGGGGTCATTCCTTAAAAAAAAAAAAAAAAAAAAAAAAAAAAAAAAAAAAAAAAAAAAAAAAAAAAAAAAAAAAAAAAAAAAAAAGCACTAGGGTTCATGAACTCATGATTCTTTACGCGGTTAATTACTTAATTGAATGAATTCGAATAACCACTTGTCAATAAATTATATTTAAGCCATTTTTAATATCTTATAATGGAAGTTAGAATATGCTGTTGTCGTGATCTTCGATTGAGTTTCAAAAGAGATTGGTGGTGACAATTTGAGGTTGATTTTTTTTCTTCTTGGAGAAAAAAAAATTAAAATCTGCCTATCATATACTCCTAATGCATAGTACAGAAAGGATCTCCTTTTCATTAACCTATAACTATTTTCTGGCCCTTTTCTTTGGCAGAAAAGCAATAGACTTGAACAACTTGGAATTGGTTTTAGGAAAACAATCCAAATAGATATCTAAATGGACCACACGGCACAATGAGCTTTTGACATGCATAATTTTTCTTTCGCTTGTATTTTTAAATAATAAAAACGAAAACTTGATGGGCCAAAAATTTGCTATGAGAGGGAGAGATATCCCACCAAAACGGTATTAATGCAACTGTCAAAAGGATCGTGGCTCAGGCGGCAAAATATAATATTTTTTCCTAATGGTGGTGGTCTTATCTTCTTAAGCTACTTGTAAGAACCTTTTTATCTCATGGAATATATTATTTGTTTTTTTTATCGGCATGGAATATATTATAGTTAAAATTTATATATAATTTAACAAAGAATATTTTTTTAGTCTACAAAATTTAACAAAGTATATTATCCTACATTGATTTGAATTTATTTGATGAAGTGTCAAATACCTTTCGAACTTTATAAAAATGTTTAATTATTGTTTTAGTTCTAAAATTTGGAATGTGTATCTTTTTTAGTACTTGGAATTTAAAAATATTTTTTTAGTCCTCGAATTATAATAAATTGCTTTTTTAGTCTTTAATATAAAAAATTAATATTTTATGAAAGTTTTAAAATGTAAATTCAAAAGGATAAAAAATAAAAATTAATTTATGATAACTAAAAAATAACCATAAAATATTAATTTATTATATCAGAGGCTAAAA
>PYAF01003464.1:576064-589489 GCA_007407185.1 Glycine tomentella
ATTACTAATAAAGTTTCTATGTTTGCTTGAAATACAATATTATATTCACTAACTAACAGTCAATCATAGTGGAAGTTATTTAACATTTTTAATTTGTGTAAATTATACGTTTTCTCAAAGATGCAAATATTACATTATTCTCTCAATTTATGTTAAAATTTTCATTTTTCTTCCTAGACAGATTAGAATGTTTGATACTTTATTTACTTTTTTAATTTTGTATTGAAATTCCATTAAGAAAAGATACTGAAATATCAGTTAACTATTATTTTCTGATATATGCAAGTGTTATACGTACCTCTTTCCTTTCTTGTGTTGAAATGCACATTTTTCTCATGAGGGTGGGAGTATGAAAATACTTGTTTTTTTACCCTAAAAAGAAGAGTGTTATAACTTATCATACTTGCATCTCATCAGCGATGGTTATTTAAATGATTTAGTAATAATATTTTTTAACGCAAGTTAACATAAATTTAATAATCAATTTTAAAAAAATGGTGGAATATGTAATATACTTGAATATGCATAAGAAATAAGAGTGCATATTTTAACATAAAAGGATATAGGAGTGTAATATTTGCAACTATAATGAGTAGAAAGTGTAATATTTGCATATACTAAAAGAAAAAACACTAATATATGAAATTATTTCCATGCCCTGGATACAAAAAATAGTTTTAATTTCTAAATATTTATTTTTTCTTACATTTTTTTTATCTTTTTATACATCTCTTTTCTGTTTTTATTACATTTCCTACTACATATATCACTTTTAACAAATATTTTTTTCTTAACATTTAATTAAAATGTTATTGATTTTTTTGACAACATTTAAAAAAAATCAAAAAAATACATTAATAACGTTTATTTACATTTAACAATATTTTTAAATATTTTTATCATCAAGTGTTAAATAAAATGCTGCTAAAAATCGCCTCTAGTGATTATCATTTATCATGTCTCTTTTTTTCCCTTTTCAATTTCCTGCCCATTTCACATCAAATAAGGGAGTATGAAAAGACATTACTTCAAATAATTTCATCAGATCACGTATTTATTGAGAAAGGAAAGAAATTAAGAAAGCGAAAGGATTCTCTCCCTATGATACAGCCTACGGTTAGTGGACAAAAATCTATTATATATTTCAGTTGTAAGTGTCCGGGCATTTCATTGATTTCATCTTTATTCTGCACATTGGGCAAAGTTTTTATTTTCTGCCAATTATACTATACTTTCCTTTCCGTTAACTTATGAACACAGAAATTGCATTACTGAATACTGATTGATCGATTTAAGTGCCAAAAAAATCAACCACCCACGTTCACCTCATTGTTCTAACTTCTAAAAGCCGAAACATCCTGGTTGAGTGTCATATTTATCCACTACCATTATTTAAGTTAAAGACAAATAAACATGGAAACAGCGAGTAAAAGGTCAATTTCTTGTCTTTTTATTTATTTTTTCCAAAACAAATACGAAAGTAAAAATGACGAAAACCCATTGTTGTTGATGAGTGATTCTTAGACAACGTCATGCCAGTATGCCACCAAAGAAGAATATAAAGTCTTATAATTATCAGGTTTAACTATTGGATAACATCTAGCAAAATGACGTGATCAACTTAAAGGTCAACTGGAACTTAAATTCTCCTATGAATGATTAGTCTTTCTTTGGCTCTTGGTTAAAGGATACAACAAGTTTACCAAAAAAAAATCCTATATATGCTAACCATTTCATGAGAAGTATTTGATGGCTGTTGGACCTTGTCGTGTAGGTTTATGTTACATAAAAAAATTTGAGGAGATTAACTGCAAGTCTGCAATACGTGTGAGAAAATGATAACTTAAACTATTTGAAGAAGAAAAAAACAATAGTTTTTCTTTTTGAAATAAAAGAAAAATCCATATCAATGCAGACTAATAGAAACATTGGACGTAGCTAGCTGGGCTACATCTAGCTATCAATTAGGGAAAGCTTGTGTCATTCAATTACCTTTAACTTTAAAATACTGTATCGCCTAAGATTGAATACACTACTACTTTAAAAGATTTCTAAAGGAATAATGTTTTTTGAGTTCTAACAATTTGTTGAATCGATTACGTTCATTAAGTTGCACTCTATTTACGGGAGATGGGATAGCTTTTAATATAACCACCCGTATTTGTACTTTTTTTTTTTTTTTTTACATGTATATACAGAGAAAGAAAAAGAAACTGTGAAATAAGATAATTAGTATGATAAAAAATGTAACTCTGATGGACTAAAGAAAAGGAGATATGGTTACATGTGTAATTGTATATACAGACACACACACCCTCTGGATACTTATGGAATAATCTTGAACGCGTACATAAAGATTATTTTGTCATACCTGCTGCTTGCTTCGACAGCAACAACAAAAAATGAAAAAGGCCTGGATCATATATTTCCAATTGTTCCAGAGTATTTGTCGTGGTCCTCATTACTTATCCTGCAGGATTTTTTATTCCGCAGAAAGTTAAATCCTAAATGTATCTCTTCTGCGACTGCAAGACGAATAAAGTTATGGAGATCGATGTTTCAAACTTCAAAGATAAATGTTAAGGATGATTTTTGGTTTTTTTAACTTGATTAATGTAAATACAATTTTAAGATATATAAATTTAACATACTCCTAAATTTATTTTAAAGTTCATATTGATATAAAAACTGTAAAAAGTCATGAATTAGCTTGAAATCGCAAACATTTGATATAAGTAACGAATGAATATTCTTGATATAATTACTAATGTAGTATCTCAAGAACTTTAAAAATAATTATTTTCACAAAATAAGTTACTACAATTATATCCCACATCCGACATTTATGAGAATTGCATATAATTTCACTACACAGTAGTAATTTTTATTTGTGAATACTTGTATCCTTAAGACAGTAATAGAAGATCTAGAAAAAATAATTCAAATCAAACATATTCTCTAATAAGATACTAGTTCTCTGAACAAGTTTTTATTTTTAATACACACCATTATAATTTAATATAAATGTTATGATAAATAAATAATTTCAAACCTATAAAGCACCAACTTCAGATATTAGTTAAGCATGCATTTTGTATAAAGAGAAACTTATATTTATAAAAATAATTATGGATATTGTAATAAAGAGACAAAGAAGATTTTTTTTCATAAAAATAATGTGTCATAAAAAATGTGTGTGAACATAATATATATATATATATATATATATAAATAATTTTTTTAGGTATCCTTTTTTTAAATGTTAACTTTTAGTTTTTTATATTTTTTATTTTTATTTTCAATATATTTATTCAATTTTCTTTTTATCCTTTTAAAAATAAATCATAATTTTATTATTTTTCTGATATTTTATACTTTTCAGTTATTTCAATAATTAGATTTATTGAAAACATATAATTTAATAAACTAATTTTTCAATTTTTAACTAATATTTTTTTTGTTAGTTTTGTCAAATAATCATACATATATATATATATATATATATTACGTGGCTTAAAAGTACATTACAGAACTTTAATAAATGATTAAAGTTATAATCAATTAATAATATCAAAAGTAGTTAACTAAAAATAAAAGAGCCTAAGGATCGAGAATGAATATGAGCCTAAAACTAAAAGAGCCTAAGCGCATAGCATACAACCTGTTGTACGAAGAACTGAGCAAAGTAGGGGGTACGTTATCATTTATTAACATGTTCTTTGAGTACATTTTCAATTTTGATGGAGCTTAAACCAATCATTTACTTGTGTTGAAGACATTCGGCTATACGAAAAAATTGGAAATTAAAGAACTTCAAAAAAAGGAAAAAAACCAACACGCTTTAAGACATACTAGTTTATATATTCACATGATTAGTTAATGCAGGTTGAGTTTTTCTTTCCCCTTAGGGCTTTGATATTGAATCCCAACTAATTCAAAAAGCGCAACACTCGTTAGAAGCTAGTAGTAACTTTTTGCGTTAACTTATTAAAGAAAAACCCAAAGTTGTATGATAGGGGAAGTACTAGTACTAGTTAATTAAAGATATGTTTCGATGAAAATATGACTACTGATAATAACTATTAATATTATTTATGACAACAGGAACAGTTTGCACATAGGATATAACATTTGGATATATGGTATAAGAAATATACCAACAACAACTGAACATGCAGCATTAATACAGAAATACAGTAGATTATAGACATGCCATAAACGACGGTTGCTGCGCCGAAAGCTCCTCCTCAGGCCACTCGGCGAGGTCGCCGGAGGAAGTCCAGGAGGAAGTGCCGGCCGGACAACCCCAGCAGCACTCGCCGTCCATCAGCTCCGGCAACTCAATCTCGCCCCAAAAATCATCGCCACCGCTATCGCCGTAGTCGGAGGCAATGCCGCGTTTCTCATCATTGCCGGAAGCTTTCATCATACGCGCCGCTCGGGAAGCGGCGACCTGAATGTCTCTGGCCGTTCGGGACGACGGAAGCGGCAGGGAGTCGACCTCGTCGGGAAAGTTGAGCTGCGCCTTCCGGCCTTTGAGGCAGTAGGCTGCGACGTCGTATGCTCGCGCCGCCATCTCCGGCACCGGAAACGACCCCAACCATATGCGGTTCTTCTTCCGTGGCTCCCGGATTTCGGAGACCCATTTGCCCCACCGGCGCTTGCGGACGCCGCGGTACACGGGGTGGCGCGTGCCCACACGAGGGTTGTCCGTGTCGGCGGCGGCGTCGGGGCACGGTGGAGGTTGATGGTCCATTCACAGTGTATAGAGTGGCATGCGTTTTGGGACTCTGAGTGTGTGCGACATTTATAAGGTTGGTTCATCTGACGTTAAAGGGCGATGGAGAAGGAGATTACGTAACTGCCCTTGGGGATTCATAACTCTTTCTACGTATAAAGGCCCAGCATGCAATTAATTATGGATGACATGTTTCATACATGACAACGCGCGGGGGTAGCTCTCGCTCTTGGACTTTGCCTTCAGACTTTTTTCAACCACTCATCATTTCTACTACTATTACTACTACTAGTATTTAGAGTAAGACCTGTGTTATTCATACAATTTTTACAAAAATGTTTTCAAATAATTTCAACTTGGTAATTTCGAGATTGAAATTTAGATACACAATAAGTTAAATATTTGAGGGAAAAAATTACTTTCTTGAAGAATATTATACTCATGGTCTTAAATTAAGTAATTAAAACTTGACTTTTTTATATTTACAATAATAGTATTAAAACTAAAATTTAAGATCGATTTCATACAAATTACCCAAACCTGATTAGCTATCCTAGTGGGTAATTATTAATTTTTTAAAATCGACAACTATACACGTCCCTTTTTTTTATCTTTTAAAGCGTTTTTTATAGATGAGCTGGATAAAGTATAAAGCAAATGTCTTGTCCCAGTCTATACATAATCTGAGATGTGTTGCATAAAGAGAACAACAAAAATATCTACGATCGTGGTCAAAATACGTGATCCATTTTTGTTTTTCTTCTTTCATCCATAACTCGCGGCTGACAGGTTTGACGAAGACACACACACTAGAACATTGATATTAACGCGACCACATTGAGCAGGACATACAACACTATGACAGTTTCCAGAATCAAGCTCCATCGATCAATTTAACTTAATCAAAACACTGGACTTAAGTTTAAAATTATACAACACAATCATTCATCGTGATGTGAAAATTTCAAGCTCCTAGTTCCTAGCTAGTTCCTACCAGTCAAACTTTGTAGTGTGGAAATATAGTTGAGGCAATAACCAGCGAATTACCAATGCTGATGACAAATAATTAGTAAAAAAATAAAAACATATGATTTAGACATTTTAACAAGCTGCTTCGATTCTACATATAATTGATAACAAAATGTGAAATTCAAATTAACAAATTGGATCCAAACCATGGAAAAATCGTGAGAGGCACGGCAGAAAAGAAGAGCGTATAAATTGTGTGTGGAGTAAAATGACGAATGTGCCCCTACTGCCAAACAAAACATTCACAATTCACTTGGGGGAGTGTTGCACGAGAATTGGGTGACTAGTGTTAGGCCTTTTGGTTTTGGTGGGTGGGAGGATGGTTTGATTGATAATGATATCAAGTTAACAAACATACACAAAGCCAATGTGTCACTGGGTTTCATGATAATGATATGAGGCTATGAACACACACAAATCCAATGTGTCACTGTTCTTGCCAAATGACATTTAATTGGCCAATTAACTTTTCAGCTTAACAGCTCGACAACTCAAAATGAACACAATTTTAACATTATGCATCCCATGAACCGTCTTATCACTTTTCTATATATTAACATTTCCATTTTAATAATCGAATCATATATATTTGAAACCCACATAGCACATACCATACAGTACGTAGTACTTACGATTAATCATTATATATATATATATATATATATATTAGTTTTGCCACAGATAGCATTAGAATTACAATTTTGGTCGTGGAAAAGTTTTTTTTTTTTATAATTAGAAACAGACTATCAAATATTTTCTAGGTGCAATTAGTAATTATCTAGTAGTAAAAATACATTAATTTAAGGTTATTAAAGTTGTTTAAGTCACAAATTTGACTGGTTTAGGTTTAACTCAAAGTTATTTGATTTACAATTTGGTAGAAATAATTTTAACTGATTTTGAATTATTGAATGTGATTGAAATATATATTTATTAAATAATTATATTAAAACCCCTTCAGCAAAAAAAAGAAGCATATATATGAAAATGGGCGTTTTTTTAAATAAAGGGTATGATAATTAATTTTCTAAATTGAAAATAAATAGAGGTTTAATTAAGTCAATTTTAATTAATAAGAATTATTTCGTAAATTAGTAACTTTTTTTCTATACACATTTTTGTACTCATTGTGCCAACTAACATTTTTATTATTTTCTGCTTTTTTTGTTCAGTGTGAAAATCAGAATTCGTGCTTAGATTTTGGTCCCGTGACTAAGATTTAATTAAGTACTTTATATATAGATTTCATGAATGTTCTCCTTGCTTTATATTGAACGTACTCCAGAAACGCATACACTGCTAAGCCCAATCAATTCAGTCAGAGGCGGAGGGAATGTCGGTTGACATGTTATGTCACCATGTTTCTAATTTTACAATTTTTTTAATTTATATTTTATTTAATCATTTCTATAAATTAAATTAAATTGTAATATTTTTTTAATTATTGAAATGTTGATAAAGATATTTATAGATTATTCATTGACAAATTCTAATTTATTTTATGTTATATTCACCTGACCTCCATATATGGCGTAATTTTTCACTCGAACCTTGTACAATAAGCACACACACACAAAAAAAAAAAGCAATTTCCTGGGATAGCAGCCAAAACACAAATCTTCTATTTCGTGCTATGCAGCTTAATTAAAATTCACACGACCGTGCTTTCCCTGTTTTTTGTTGAAAAGAAAATAACTTGATACCTTTCATTTATAATTATGCATTTGCCATAGTTTACCCTTTCTTTTTTGTTAGTCTAATCTTTCCTGTTTTTAGAAATTATTTTAGGTTTCAACTCTCTTCGGGAACACTTAATATTTTCTAATTTGTCATTGTACTGTATCTTTTGAAAATATTTTGTCTCTTTTTTAATGTTTTCGAGAGATATATTTATGGGAATTTCATCTCTATAAGATAGTCAAAATTTTATCCTTGTCCTCCTAATGCGTTTATTTTCACCATTAGTGTATGACATATTTCTTTAGCAAAGATGCCATCCTATATGTCTCAAATTATATTGGTTTTTTCCCCAAGTGATTTGTTATTTGTTCTCTCAAAAAACTTTATATATGCTTATGTTTATATTTTACTTAGATAACATTAATTTAAAACTGGCTCATCACTAATTCATTATCTTATTTAATCAGTCTACATCATTCTTACATTATTCAAGTATTTAATTTTAAAATGAGTTGAAAACAAGTTCATGGTCCATTAATTAATCTATACATATTGTCAACAATGATTTAGTTTACCAATCCTAAAGTCATCTCTTATAAACAATAATAACCTAATCCACCTTGACTCAAAATATATACGGGCAATTTATTACAGTTTATTTATAAGAGTAATTTATTACACAGCCATATATACCGTGCAGCCATGCATGCAGGGAACGTTTCCTGATAGAGTGAGCACTACCCGGTTTATTTATTCTCCACCGCTTAAGTAGTACTAATAATGCATATGATTTCCACTCCTTAGTTTAAATTATTAACCTAGTTAGAAAGTAGTCCCTCTCATAAATTATCCACGACCAAAGCTATCGTAGTTATATATAACACTGACTTAATTTTTATTTCTTTGTATCACATTAATTATCTTAATTATGATCTAACAATTTTTTCTATCTTGCAAATACAAATTTTCTTTTAACGTCTCTAAGTCCAACTGCAGCAGGAGGATTGATGCAAGGGAATGCCTGATAAGTAAAGATAACGATCGACCGCAGAAACTGTATAAAAAACATGCAAGAGATGAGACGGTGATAAAATGGACGTTTGAGGCCTAAATATTTCTGTGCAATGGTCCTTGTGACTCCTAATTGGAAGGTCTTTAAAGATGAGAAAGATCAATTCGTATGAATTATTGATAACCTGGACTTAATGTTTACAGCAGGTGCGATTGAGATAATAATCCAAAACCACCAACATCGTACAACTATAATCAATGCGTAAAATAGTCTTCGTTATTTAATGAGGTGCTGAAATTGTTTGGCCAAGCACACTGCAGCAACAGCATGCATGCAAATAGATTCCTATGATTGAAATGTAAACAGCTGTACTCAACACATCAAATCCTTTTTACTATCTGTACACCTTTCGGGTATTCGGAACCGAATACTCATATATCCTTCGACACTTAACATATGCATGTCAAGTGGCTGAATACAAAACACTCATAAAGTGTTAGGGTACTCGGTACGGTGGTCGACACTTGGCCCAACCGAATACCCCTAAAGACTACTTTGGTCCTTAACTAGGTGCTCAACATGGGGATAGATACTTGACATAACCAAGAATGCGAATATCCAAAGATGAAGAATCATAACCATAAAAGCATGATTACCATAAGTAAAAACAATTAGGGTTATTTAAGTAAAAATCATCAGACTATTAATAGAAACCTTAAAGACGGTTACTAAAGCGTTACCTAAAATGATAATGATGTACCAAGACCTACATGTCTAAGGGTCATTAAAATATGTATAAACAGTTGTGAAAATATCAAAATAAAACTTTGTTCACATTATATTAAATACTTATTTTTTATTCTTGTCCCATATCTGATTTGAAGGTCAGAGTACTTTTGACAAGTACCCCCGCCCCCATTTTTCCTTCATTGACGAGCACCGATTATCAGAAGCAAAAGACCCCAGAGAAGGAGTTAGCAAGGAAAAAGATTACTTGATTACCCATTGGCAGGTATACTATCAAACAATTGCTTTGATGGAAACCCTATAAATTTTTCTGATTGTTCAAGAAAGAAATGTTGGAGATCGATCGATATAGATAAAACCTCAAAGGACCACGTATATTAAATATTAATACAATGTCAAAAGTTCAAGGGGATATTAATCAAATTATGATATCATTTCCAAAGTTTATCTTTCTATTAATCAGAAAAAATTACTTAAACAATACATAATGCAAAAATTATGAATAATTTCTCAATCAAAAAGTACCAAATATAGAAATAATAACTTTAAATAAACAATACTTTCGTATTCTAATTAATGTTTATATATTTAGCAAATATGTTCATGATGTTTTGCTATAAAAAAGAAAGCAGATATAGCGAACTTCAGAATGGATTAATTGAGCTAAAATGCAAAATGGGAGACGCATAGAAGTTTGCAAATATTGAGTGGATATCAGTCATATCACCTTCATGCAATTCACTGTTCTTGGCCCCTGGTTAACAGGTTTACAAGTTCAAGAATAAAATATTACACTAACACATGCAAAATAAGCCGCAACCATTAATTTGGATTTGTGATAATAATTGCTATTAGAGTTTTTGGCTTAAGTTGTATTTTAAACAAATTCCTCTAATTAAGTACATAAATTTAAATCCAACCATATGTAAGGCACTCAATTTCACAATTTCAAAATCAATTCCACAGAAAACAAGAATGGACATTTTATATCCTGCCTGAACTGAAGCATATACATGTTAAAACTTGCACTCTCTGCCACCGGCTAGGTCTTGCAATTTTCTGTACGTCTCAGGCCCAATGGGTGGGTTGTACTCCAAGCCCATCTCATTGTTGGATCCATTTCAATGCCCTAACTTGGGGCCGTGCATGTAGAAGGCCCAATATCCCCATAGTTGGCCAACCTAAAATAGGCCTTGTTCAAAATTATACTCTGACGACTCTAACCTTTGGAAAAAAAAAAAGGAGTTGGTAACGTTAAGAAACTATCATAGTTTAATACTTTAATTACCCTTTATTAATAGCCACACCAAGTTAAACCCACATAAGGAACATTTGGGACTCCAGATAATCACAAAATACGAAAGATTAAGACTTTGTGTTGGGAGCTAGGAGGGAAAAGGAAGGAAATAGATTCAAGAGGAAGGGAGGAGAAGGAAAGGGAGGAAAATAAGAGAAGTTCCTTCTTCCTTGTTTGTGAGTTAAAAATATATTAAGAGAGAGAAATTGAGAGCTAATAAGATGTTAAATGTGAAAATTATATAATTTAAATGTAAAAATATATTAAAAATATTTTTAATATATTTTTGAATTTGTAGTTGGGGTAGAATAGTAATTTTAATTACTTTTCCTTCTAAAAACCCCTAAATTGGGGGAACAACAATTTTAAGACTTTGGAGGATTTTAGAGGAGTTTTAAAAATCCTCAAATCCTTCTTCTCAAAAATTAAAACTCCCAAACAAGGAGATGTCACCACCTAAACCTTTCCTTTCCCTCCCTTTCCCTCTAAAATCTCTCTCCCAAACAAAGTCTAAGATTCTGTTTGGGAGTTAGGAGGGGAAGGGAAGGAAAGAGATTCAAGGGGAAGGGAGGGGAAGGAAAGGGAGGAAAATGAAGGAAGTTCCTTGCTCCTTGTTTGGGAGTTAAAAATATATTAAGAGAAGGAAATTGAGAGTTAATAAGATGTTAAATGTGAAAATTATATAATTTAAATGTAAAAATATATTAAAAATATATTTTTGAATTTGTAGTTGGGGTAAGATAGTAATTTTAATTACTTTTCCTTCTAAAAACCTCCAAATTGAGGGAACAACAATTTTTAGGCTTTGGAGGATTTCAGAGGAGTTTTAAAAATCCTCAAATTCTTCTCCTCAAAAATTAAAACTCCCAAACAAGGACATGTCACCATCTAAACCTTTCTCTTTTCTCCCTTCCCCTCTAAAATCCCTCTCCCAAACAAAGCCTAAGAGTCTATAAAGATCAATTGATCAAAGATAACGTAAACAAGAAAATCCTATGTGGTCATTCATGTGTGATAAATTCTCTATATTAGAAGACAGAAAAACCTCAAAAGAAGAATAAATAGAGGAATCAGACAATATTCAACATCCCTCTCTTGATGAAAGGAATTACAACCATATATAGGCAATAGATAAGTCAATTGTGTTATTCTAACAGTTATTCCACTCACTAACAAACTCATTGAACCCTCCTCTAGAATATTCTACTCTGCCTATATCAGTAATAGACATATTCAGTTTCACAATTTGACTTAATACTCGTCTTAAGCCTATGTTAGACTTCCTCATTCTGCATTTGGGCCGCAATCATTGATCATGTCCGTCATAAAAAATAAAAAAATAAAATTACGTATCGCATTGTCTAGAATTTCCTCATTTTATGAAGTTAAGGAGACGTAATCTTGCATATACAAAGAAACTATTTTCGAATTTAAATTTATTATCTAACTAATAATATTAAATAGTTGATGATGAGACCATCTTAATAATCATAGATGAAGCCATAGAGGGGAGTTGAACAAATCTAGTGTTAGGCTATTAAATATAACAATAAAGAAGCGAACCAGAGTTGTGGTATAAGTGGTAGCTTCCCCCGACCTACTAAACAAAAATACTGTTGGCACCGTTTCCTCCTTGACAGACGGAGAGAAGAATTTTCAAATCAAGTGGGGCCCACGCAAGGAAAAATGAAAAACAAAGGAAGAAAGGAAGAGGAACGCGTTCGGTGCGGCGAAATTTACGGATCGGAACGCGTAAGAATTTCCTATAAATAGGGGATTCATTTCTTCAGTTTTGCAGATCAGAAATCAGAGAAAAACCTGAGAGAAAAAGTTTCTCAGAGAGAAAAGAGTGATCCACTAATTTTAGTGAGAGTAGAAATCCTCCCAGTGAGAGATAAAAATAGTGTGAGCCATCCTTAGTGGGTGAAGAAATTTTGTGAGTAAGCCTCTAGTCTGATACTAGAGAAATCATTCTTTTGTAATCCTACTTTTATAGTGGAAGTTTTTCTGGGCCAGTGCCCCGTGGTTTTTACTTCTCACATTGAGGGGGTTTTCCACGTTAAAACTGTTGTGTGTTCTCTGGGTGATATTTTTCTGCTTCTTTATTTTTCACCTCCTCAAAGGTTCATTCCGCTTCCGCTAACAAGAGGTTGCTACAACCCAACAATGGTATCAGAGCTCTTAGATCAAGGGCTCTGTGAGGTCAGAGCTGGCTTAAATAGTGGAAAGTACTGTTCATCACTATTTGGGCGGCTGTACTGTTCATATGTACAGTACTGTTCATACGTACTAATCATACGTACAATACTGTTTATACATACGGTATTGTTCATAAATGGAGGGTGCCATAGCACATGATGGTGATATGTTCAAACTCACCACAGACAAGGAATGGGAGATCCTGAGTCGGAAGGCGGTGGCCACGATCAGGAAGCATATTGATAAAAGCCTCTTTGAGCACGTGTCCGAGTTCACAAATGCGTATGAATTGTGGCACAAGTTAGAGTCCATGATTCAGAAGAAGACTTCGAGAAACAAGGCTCACCTGGTTCGCCGGCTAGTGAAGCTGGAATATAAGGACGGGATGAGTATGATTGAGCACCTCAACACGTACAAAGGCATCGTGAACCAGTTGTTCAAGGTCGACATGAGAATAGACGACGAGATGCAAGTTCTGTTGCTCTTGAGCTCGTTGCCAGAGAGCTGAGATACTCTGGTAGTTACGTTGAGTAACTCGGCGCCGGAAGGGAAGCTGGAGATGGATGGAGATGGATGTCGTGACCGACAGCCTCCTGAATAAGGAAGCCAGGAGGAGAGAACGGGGTGCGAGCAGCAGTGGAGATGTCATTGTTGTGGAGCGGAGTAAATTCGACTTCCGAGCTCGAGGAAAGAGCCGAAGTCGTGAGAGGAGGGATAAGTCCC
>PYAF01003464.1:589589-600601 GCA_007407185.1 Glycine tomentella
AGAGAAAAACCTGAGAGAAAAAGTTCCTCAGAGAGAAAAGAGTGATCCACTAATTTTAGTGAGAGTAGAAATCCTCCCAGTGAGAGATAAAAATAGTGTGAGCCATCCTTAGTGGGTGAAGAAATTTTGTGAGTAAGCCTCTAGTCTGATACTAGAGAAATCATTCTTTTGTAATCCTACTTTTATAGTGGAAGTTTTTCTGGGCCAGTGCCCCGTGGTTTTTACTTCTCACATTGAGGGGGTTTTCCACGTTAAAACTGTTGTGTGTTCTCTGGGTGATATTTTTCTGCTTCTTTATTTTTCACCTCCTCAAAGGTTCATTCCACTTCCGCTAACAAGAGGTTGCTACCAACCCAACAAATACAACAGTCGCGACCTACTGTTATTCAAAACAAAACAAGCAACCTGCTTTCTATCATAGTTGCAAGTTGCAAGGGTTCCAAACCAATATATATTATAATAATGCTCTACAGATCCTGGACAAAAATGATGGTGTACTTCTTTGTAAGTTGTATGGTAGGGCCTGAATATGATGGTGTGGGTGATCTGGAATCTATGACACTCTGTAGGTAGTTCCTCGATTTACTTTGTGGCTTAATCCAAACCTATAGTTTGGTGCAATTCGTTTCATAATCGATCCTGTCAATGCCCAAGTTTGCTGCAAGTTTCAAGTTTCAAGTTTCCATGCCCATGTCATGTCCTTCATTATCTTTGAGTTCTATGCCAATACAATACTTTTTCCCCGCCAAACAGAAGCTTTGACTTCATACCATCCATCCAATCAGGGAAGTCTTGACGCTATCTTCATCAATGCCTATTGCTTCACGTTTGGGTATATATGTAAACTGGACTTTGGCAAATATTTGCAGTGGAGTATTCGTGATGTATAAAATAGTTCATTCTCTAATTAGTATTCTTTTAATAAAATTGAACAGTAAATTAATTACTATGACCTGTTCATGTACTTTTTGTATTGCATGTCGTTTTCTGTTTGCATACATGTTTGGCAACTTGCTAGAAAGACTGCTGATTGAAGCATGTATTTACCAGGTCCCAATGGACATGATGAATTTTAAGCCCATCTCATGGTTACTAACTGGGGGCTGTATGTACCAGGCCCAGATAAGTCTGACTTCGCTGTTGCTTCCTGCATTTTTTCTGGAATATTTTTTTTATCTTTTGAATTGGTTGGTCTGGAAAACAAACAAAAAAATGCATTTTATAATATAATTTTATATTCTTGATTAATCATTCCGGAAGTAAAAAAAGATACAGAAAACATCAGAAAGGTGCAGGAAGCAACAACCATCTGACTTATGGTAATTGGTAAGTGGTAACCATTAACAAAAAAGAGAGAAAATTGATATTGCTATTTTATCCCAAGTTGGCCACAACGCATTATATCCCAATCAAGACAAGAATCAACGGTCATAGTTCAATTCAATTAACCCCTAATTTAATAGATGCACCAAGTTAAGCCCCACATAATGCATATTTGCATTAATGACATAATAATATATGAAAACATATTCTTTCTAGCACTTTTATATTTTTTTTAGAATTTATTAAAAACTATAAAATTTCAAGTGAAATTCATTATATATGAAATAGAATACACACATTTTTCATTTGAGCTAATAAGACAGTATATTTGTGTGTGTGTTTGTTTTATTAATGACTACAAGCAAAAATTGATAAATAAAATCATTTTTAACTTTTTAACTTTTTAAAAATATATTTTAAAAAATACTTGTGTAGAAAATAGTAATTCCTGCCAGATGACGCGGCGGTTTGCATTACGAAGGCACGGAACTTTAATGCACACGGCAAACACGTTACCCCATTATAGTAATAAAAATATGTCAAATGCTAATCAGGGTATCACGGCATTATTTAAGAATTTGTTTTAAAAATACGATTCCCTATATTTTTGTATTTGTAAGTTCTCATTAAATAGTTTCTTGTTTGAATTGTTTAATAAATATGCTAAAAATATAACCATAAAATATTATTTCTTCAATTGAAAAGGAGCCAAAGGCTTAAATGCACTTCACGTGCTTTTGAGCTGTGGGCCACGGCTGGAGGATGAGTTTTAGATGAAAACACGTGGGGAACTGTGAGGCCAAGTAGGGCACGTGGAACGCGTGTGATGTTCGGAAACGTGTTCGTTTTCAGGGAGGGAGAGTATTGACTATTGACTACTGATGGGAGCCGCACAATTTGCGTGATGCTGCAACTGGCACTGCCAGGGAGAACCTTTTTATTTGAAAAAGAAGAAGAAGGGCACTTTACTCCTGCTAATGCAATCACATCTCATTTTTCTTAAGAACAAGTGTCACTAGCCTTCTTTAATTAACTATTCACCTGCTACCTGTATTTGGTTCAGCGTCCGCAAACCACCTATTGTTTGTAAAAAAAATATTGCGTCAAAATTATCAAAACGACGTCCTATTTCAGGAATGACACGCGCCTAAAGCTATCAAATGCCACTTCACAAGCAGTTAGTTACTTTCATAACAAATCAATGTGTTACTTTTAAGTATCTTTTGAGTTTTGTCTCTAATTATATATTTGGCTATAAATGTTAAAAGAAATCAAAACGCGTTTAATTTCCTAGGAGTCATCTTTTATATAACTTTCGACATCATGAATCGATAAATTAATGCTTTTAAGAGTATGATCGTGTGTTCTTTTTGTTAACCGAGGTTGATTAATTACGGTTTGCAACTCGCAAGCAATACTTGGTCCAATCCACTATTACTTTCTTGGTGATCACACTTGTCTTTACACCGTACAATAGCAACAGACCATGAGGAAAAGTGGGAGAACGGGTTAACGATTCCCCTTAAGTCTACAACCCTATGTTTGGTTTGAAAAAAAAATTATAAAAAATAGTGCGAGTTTATAAAACTTCTAAAAAAAATTAGATAATTGATTATATTTTTCCAAAATAGGTTATTTTAAGTTTTAAAAACAGTATTAATATGACATGATATGCTATCATTAACATATAATTATATTGTGTGAAAAAACATATAATTACGTTTTTTAAACACCTGGATTAAAATTTTAAAAAGTATTTTCATATTAAAAAAATCATAGTGAATTTTAAAATTCTTTAGTGGAAAAACCTTGTTTTCAGGAATTAAATATAAACATGCAACTGGATGGGAATTTTTTACAATGTAAATATGTTTCATTTAAAAAAAAAAAAAAGAAGCGGACGAGAGGAAAGGCACATACAGAGGCATGATCATTGTTGCCGACTAACTCTAGTAAAGCTTCAAAGCTAGGTTGATCTGACCATGGTTTAATGTTAGATGTTGTAGAGTGTAACCTGCCGTTGAAAATATTTTATTATAATTTAAAATTTAAAGTAATAATATTTGCTTTTTTTATAATTAGTTTTCCTTAAAAATATTTTGTCCACTGTATATTTTCTAATTTGTTAGTTCCTAAGATTTAAACTCTACGTTGAAATTGCAAAGGATATAAATAAGGATAAATAATACAATTATTCATGTGAGTCATTAATAAATTGATCAGATATGAAAAATTTAATTTAAAAAATGTAATAGAATAATTAAGTAGATAATTTAATAATAAATTGATTCATAAATTTTATAATTTAATGTTAAATTGATTTTAAAAAATAAAAAAATATAACTTATCAATATATTAATTATAAAATATTATATCTTAATGATAAAACAAGATAATTTCATTAATTTATCTACAAAGATTAATTTATCGTATTTTTTATATATTTATAATTAAATTTTTATTTTTATTTTTCAACATCAATTTGTCATAGGATAATACTTTGGATGAACAATTTGATTATTTAGCTCTTTTTTCCACATAAGTTTTAGTAATTTCTTAATTATTATTTTTTATAGAAGTAATTTCTAACTTGATCCTCCTTAAAATTATCACGATATTTCTTTATTTATATTAAGGGCAAAGATAAGAAATTTCTAATGGTTTTTTTAAAGAATTTCTTTAAGTGAAAATAGTTTTTTATCATTTATTCTTTGAAACAAATTTATGTGAGAGAGTTTATTAAAAATAAGATTTATATTTTATGAAAAAACTATTTTTTAATAATAAAAAATAACATTTATGAAATACATAATAACATTATAATTTAATAAAAATATAAAAATATATTTCTTAGAATTAGTTATTATTAAAATAAAATTATATATTAATTTCTTATCCGAACATAGTACAGTGAAAAAAAAAAAAAAACCTTAGGAACCCCTTAAAAAATTTCTATTGGAGACATTGGAAATTGCATGTACTGGATTCCTTCTGAAAAAGAAAAAGAAAATCTTTCAAGCATGCTTGCAAAACGTATTATGTTCTACTCGCTCGGTCCCTCCCCATAGATGGTATGCTATTTCGTTTGGTTTCTCTCTCTAGTCTCTGAGTCTCAGCCTTGGCTCGTCCCCTTTGTTTTCATTCTCATTCTCAGTTTTCCTTTTTTGTCCTCTTTTATTCCCCCTTCCCACCTTAATTAGCCTCATCACACAATCTCTCTCTCTCTCTCTCTCGGATCTGAGACTGGCTTCATGAGATGGAAGCGAAGAAAAAGTTGCTTTTGGGCTTGAAAAAATACATATAGTTGATTTCTGTTGAGGAGATGAAGCTTGACGCGGGGTTAGGGCGCGTGGTGTGGGACGATGAGGACAAGGCCATGCTTGGGGCTGTTCTGGGTGGTCGAGCTTTGGAGTTCCTAATGACGAACTCCGTGTCGAATGAGAGCGTTTTAATGGCGGTTGGGAGCGACGAGGGACTTCAGAACAAGCTGTCGGATCTGGTGGAGCGTCCCCACATGTCCAATTTCAGTTGGAACTACGCCATTTTCTGGCAGCTCTCGCAGTCCAAATCCGGTGACTGGGTTCTGGGTTGGGGAGACGGGTGCTGCAGGGAACCCAACGAGGAAGAAGAAGAAGAAGAAGAGGGTGCTGTGACTGTGAGAAGACGAACACTGCGCGTGGACGAGGAGGAGATGCAGCAGAGGATGCGGAAAAGGGTGCTGCAGAAGCTGCACACCACGTTCGGGGGCGAGGATGAGGACAATTACGCTTTTGGCCTCGACCACGTCACCGACACCGAGATGTTCTTTCTCGCCTCCATGTACTTCTCTTTCCCTCGCGGCCATGGTGCCCCAGGTAAGTGCTTCGCCTCCGGGAACCATTTCTGGCTCAAATCTGTCTCTGTGTCTGATCACTGCGTGCGTTCTTCCTTGGCTAACTCTGCGGGAATTCAGACTATTGTTTTGGTACCTACTGATTTGGGAGTCGTGGAGTTGGGTTCTGTCAGAATGTTACCCGAGAGTTTTGAACTCTTGCAGGCTGTTAAATCTGTGTTCTCCACGCCGATTCCCAAGGTTTTTGTCAACACAATTCGCAATCAGACACATTTTAGAGAGAAACTTGCTGTTAGAAATATGGAGGATAATAGACCTTGGAACAACAACCACAACAACAACAACGTTAGTTTTCCGAATGTGCGGAGTAATGGCCTTCAGGTTTCAAGTTGTTGGCCAGTGAATTTGGGTTTGAGGCAGCCTGGTCCTGTTGAGATTTTTGCTCCTAGGGTCTCCATGGGCGGTGTCGTGGCGGAGCTGGCTAATGGTGTGAGACAGGATTTCAGGCTGAACAATAGCTATCAACCTCAAAGACAGGTGCAAATGCAAATTGACTTTACCGGAGCCACTTCCAGGCCTTCTTCTGTGAGACCGGTCATTGGTGAATCCGAGCTTTCTGATGTTGAGGCCTCTTGCAAGGAGGTGCAACCGAGTGTTGCCGATGAAAGGAAGCCCAGGAAGCGAGGAAGGAAGCCCGCCAATGGAAGGGAAGAGCCCCTCAATCATGTGGAGGCGGAGAGGCAAAGGCGCGAGAAGCTCAACCAGCGCTTCTATGCGTTGAGATCTGTGGTGCCCAACATCTCCAAGATGGACAAGGCGTCATTGTTGGGAGACGCCATTGCTTATATCAATGAGCTCCAGGCTAAAGTCAAGATCATGGAAGCCGAAAGAGAGAGATTTGGAAGCACTTCAAATGATGGATCAGTCTTGGAAGCTAACTCGAGATTGGAAAATAAAAATCAGGAGAAAGAAGCTCCTGCTGATGTGGATATTCAAGCTGTTCAAGATGAGGTCATTGTAAGGGTGAGCTTCCCTCTTGACAATCACCCTCTTTCAAAAGTAATCCAAACATTCAACCAAGCACAGATCAGTGTTGTAGAGTCTAAACTTGTTGCTGCAAATGATGCTATTTTTCACACATTTGTAATTAAGTCCCAAGGATCTGAACAGCTCACAAAGGACAAGTTGATTGCTGTTTTTTCTCCAACGGAATCCAACTCATTGCAGCCATTGTCATCAGTTGGATAGTAAGGAGAAAGTTGCAGTTAGCATAGTGCATAGGGATGTCATACATAGAGAAATACCAATTTCTAAAAGCTTCCTCAGAATTTTTTTGTTACACCATGGAGGATCTTAAAAGAAAAGAATTGGGAACTAGCGTAGTAGAATAATAGAGGCTTCCATAATTCCATTAATGATGTAGGCAGCCAATTTATGTTTGTCTATAGTGTATACACAGCAGAAATATTTTTCCTGCTATGTCAATTATTTTAATTAGTTTAACCGATCTAGTTGTTATGGTTTAGTTTATGTCTTGATGCCATGTCTTTCAAGTTCTTGTTTTTTCATGTCTTGTTATGTGCATAAGAGGAAAGAATTCTTAATTTTGCTGCTTTTGTTATTTTGCAGAATTGTAAATCTGTTTTTTTTTTTTTTTTTTGTATATTTTAAGTAGTGAGGTGTTTTTCCCCCTTGCAAATATACTCGTTGGGAGTTTTGGTTTTATGTTTTTGGCGGTTTCGTGGATAGAGTTGCCTTTCTCGTCTATGCAATCTGCACGAAGACTAACTTGGGATAATAATAATAATAATAATATAAAAAATCTTAATTGGAGAGACTATAGATATATTGGTTTTGCACTTTGCATGGCAATGGCAATTGAATGAGCTTGAACATAATTTTTCTCATGGACTACAAAGAGAAAGGTGCGTTTTCATTACTTGTTTTACTAGTGTAGAATTAAGAAAATGGACACATATGCTAGTGGATTGCATTTTCTGGTACGAGTACCACTTAATTTCTTTCTGTTATTATGTTTCCTTCCCCTCAGCTTTATCTGCAAAAAAATGAGGCCGAATCTTTGGTGCACATGAAAAGGAAGAAAAGTTTTTGGTACTGCTCTTAAATTCTTGACCGTTCCTTTGTTATTTTACCACCTTTCCATGAGAAATTGAGGTATCTCTAATTCATGCAGAAAAGAACATTGGGCTAAAAGGCTGTTTAGAAGAAAATAATATAGGGAAGCTAAACTTGTCCTATTTATTTCACTAAATATATTCCCAGGGGCCAGGATGGAAATCAAATAAACAAAAACACAAGTACCGTTCTGCAAAAATAAGAATACTAGCTATGTGTTGAGACTTGAGTGGTCCTGCATTGCATTATACGCGTGATGTCCTATTTTGAAATTTGAAATTGTGGAAAACGTTCACGTGCTATTGTGCTAAGGTGTCCTTACAACTAATGAGTTCTGCAATGACAACAATCATGTGGTGCATGTGTTTCTTTGGAAATAATTTTCTTTGGGGGCATGATTAAACACTTAGCAACAAATGTGGACATTTTTTTGAATATTAATTCATCATATTACGGAAGATTAATCTCCTACATTAAACTTAATTTTCATTAGTATTTTTCTTCTTCTGATTTTTTATTAATTAACCACTATTAGAAGATTTAATTTTTGTTTAAATCTTTAAAAATTTGACGATGCATGTGAGATTTTAATAAGTTTTTGGATAAATATTTTAATTTAAATCATCTATTTTGATTGGACAATAATTATTAAATGTTTTCATCTCTCACCATAAATATATATATATATATATGCAGTTGTGGAGTGAAATATGTCATTCAATTTAAATTTCCGCATGCAAGAAGTTCCTCAATGATTATTATAATTAAAACTTTTCACGTTATCAACCTTTTGTATAAAAAATACAATTGGTCCAAAAGGCACTGCCACTGAACTTGGTTCTTTGGGGTCTTTAACTGCCGATGCCCATAACTCGCACCTACATACCCTTTATTCCACTTTGGATTGTCTGGATGAAAATCCTAATCTCTAATGTTTAAAGCATCCTTGTCCTTTCTCTTTGGGGGTGGTAAAGGATTAATTCTGAGGATGGGATGTGGGGTTCGTTTTGTCTAATAAATCGCAAATACCAAACATGACATGTGTGGTGGTGGTCACTGGTCAAGCAAGACTTATCAAAATATGTCCTTTTTTTTTTTTTTTGTTGCGTGTGATGGTGCATATGCACATCGACATCGACAGTAAGGCCAAAAGCAATATGTGGGATCCATCTAAGGAGAAAATATCAACTAAGAACTGCTCAATTCCATATGAGGAAGGAAATGGGCATATGATTGACCTGATAAGGTAATGAAGAAAAACCACATATTTGCTTGTCACATCCATTTTGGTTTAGTTGGTACAAATTTAATGGTTAATGCAAGCCTACCACTAGTCTAGAGATAAAAATCAAAATTATTAGAGTTCAAATTATCCACAACACTTCATACCCAATTATATCATGAGTTCAACACAAATAAACTCGCATGTGTTTCTCATTTTTCATTATTCATCAGAGTTGCACCTAACCCAACCCACCAATTCATTTCCTAATTTCCTTATGTTATTATCTCTCATTCTCTCAATTCTCATGCATCTATGAAAGAAAGTGAGTTGTTGTGTAGGAAAAATATCATTGTCAAAATTGCAGAGCACCTCCTCATAAACTATAGGTGAGTTTTACTTGCCATGTCAAAAGTCCTCTGTATTCTATATTGACATGTCTGTATGTAGATATTAAAAGATTGTTTATGTTAAATCTTAATCGAACTCAAAATATCAACATCAAAATCAACAACACTTTTAACTTAAGTTAATTGAGATTGGTGATAAAATTTACTTTAAATATAAAAAAAATAATTATAACTGTTTAATCATTTACTTTAAATATTTCCAAATATTTGTTTAAGATTTCAAGCTGCTCCTTAACATCCACTTATTGTTTATTTATTTATTCACCTTGTAATTGTAAACAGATAAAGTAACATATTTCTAAAACCAACTTTACACTAGTTTTCCCTAATTAAGATAGTTTTAGGTTAAAAATAAAAGATAATTTTTTTAATGCTTATCAAATACTTTAGATTTGAAAACTAGTGCCATTATATCTATACTTATCTAGTTTCTATGAGTTCGATGACAATACCCCTAATTAATCTGCACATTTTCTTTCAATTTTTTTTCTTTATGAGTGTGAGCTTCAAAATAGATTCGACACGGAGAAGGACTGCAAGAAATTGAATTGTAATTTGAAAGAAAAAAGAAACTGTGTATGATCTCAAATATGTTACTCCATCAGATTAAAAACTATCCAAATTTTAGTAGTAGTTCTTTGATGAAATCAAAAAGGATGTTTTTAGGTAAATGACTAATTTAGTCCCTGTAGTAAATTTGTTGATAATTTTGTTCTTGTGCTAATGAAAATTACTTATTTAGTCCATAAATGTCAAATATCATGACAATTTGATCCAACTGTTAAAATCATTTCACCTTCTTTAACAAATGCAACCTATGTGGCTCAAATTGGTCTATGTCGCAAAACAAGTGTATAACACACAAACTAAATTGTCATTAAAATTAAAAAGTGTAAAACACCACAAAAAGTCATTTCTTGGATGTTTTCTTTTCTGAAAGCTAACCCTACCCACCAAACCATACCACACGCCTCTCTCCTTGTTGTCACGATGCACACCATTCCCGACGCTGGTTGCACTTCCTCCGGTGACCACTTGCGAGAACGCGGAGGTATGTCAAACGCAATGCCATCCTCACCACCCAAGACCTAGAACGCGAACACGACACACATCCTTCCCAGCGCCAGTTGCGCTTCCGTCTGGTGGCCGCTTGCGAGAATGCGGCCAGAAGCGACACGACAAGAACGTGACGGGAGTACGGTGAGAATGCGATGCACGGTGAGAATACAGGTTTTCGTGGATTAGTTTGTCGGTTACTAATATTTGTTAGAGATCAATTTATCAGTATGTATGTTTTAGTGAGAAATTTTTAGTAGGGAAGTTCATATGTAGGTTGTCGTTATGTTTGTTGCTTCGAAAATCAATACATTTTAAAAAATGAAAATTTAGTCCAAAATGACGTGAAAAACTATTATGCATACGTGTAGTTATCATGTGGATGAGTGTAAGCCATGTAGGCTAAATTCATTAACAGAGATGAAAGAAAGAATTTTTAACCGTTGGACCAAATTATTGTAACATTTGATATTTATGGACTAAATAGGTAATTTTTATAGTAGAATAATGAAATTGTCAACTGTAATGCCTTAAATTTTAAGCATTGGTTAAAGTTGACTTTTTGGTTTTCTGGAATTTCAAGCCTGGGGCGTGAGATCTCAGGCAGCCTATATATATAGCTTGTTTTGGACGAAAATGGAGGAGAGGAAGAGAGAGAAACAACCATTGATGAGTTTCAGAGCTTCATACCTTCTCCATCGTTCATCTAAACACCTCTGGCCCAACTGAGAAAGTGATCAGAGCCCCGAAAGGAGAGGATACCCCTGATTGATTCGTGAAAATAACCGATAAACAGTGAGATTGATTTCTCTGAGAGAACCCTTGAGAGCTCGAAGTTTAAAGGCGAAGGAGGCCTTGATTGAGCAAGCTACCTTAGGGAAAGTGATTCCCTGGTGTTTCTGAACATCACAGAGGTAAGAAACTCGAGCTCTAACCGTTGGTTCTGTGTTTTGGATTTTGAGGTTTTGGGGTTATCTTGAGGGGTGTTTTTGGAGGTGTTAGAGCCATTATTAGGCTTGGACTCTGTAGAGTT